>DWEC01003887.1:0-10245 GCA_018245735.1 Microceris miodesmiata | reverse complement strand
ATCGGAACAGAATCCGGTGTACCTAGCTTCGGACAAGGGACGTACACCCTAGATAATTGTCGCCGGCGGTAGCGGCGGGGCAATGAACTGGGGCATTACGCGTGGGGAACTGCCACCTCGCGTTAGTAGTTACAGTGTAAATTTGTTATAGTAGTTTAAACTTCGAGGACAAGTACATGCTTGGCTAGTTGGTCTATTAATATAAGTACTGCCGTACCTATAATTAATTTACATCATCAGAAAGAAAGTTAGTCATTGCTGTTTCATTAATCATTATATTCGTAGTTAGGTAATTTTTTTGAAGAGATATTTCTGTGATACATATTATAAATATGCAATCAAATGAACAAAGCATGAAAAGGTTATGAACCATTCAAATACTGGCGCCAAAAATGCCGACATAACTTCGCATCGCATAATATTTGTTCCGTTCAAAATATAATCTCTGCGCTATTTCGATTCCGCAATTTATACGGCCATTTTTCTTTTTCAGCTGAAAATAATATTCCGCTATCAATAAATCGTCCAATAAATTTACTAATCGTAAAACATTGGATAACCGCTTGCTGTTTTATTTTTCTTGTCGCAGTAATCTGTACTGTCCGTGACATAAAAAATAAATTATCCCCTCTATAATTGGATGGTAAATTTTATAGCGGCCGTAAAATTACCATGAAACTCTGCAAATAGCCTTTCAAATCAACATTTTGTGGATTTTTGTCGATGCAGTGTTTGCAGACGGCGAGAGGTGCGGTGTATTGGGAAAATTCACGTATACTGCGAATCGCATATCAGGAATATCTGGGCGTAGTATAATAAAAGTAAGTACGGCGCTCGGTAGCAAGTTCTGGCATGAGTTCAGAAGTGCGGTGTTAACGCGAACATTCTCCACATCTGTCTGCATGCGCCCCAACGTTTTTAATATAACGCTTCCTTCCTTCATAGTTAGTCGGTAGCGCAAAAAGGTGCCTACACACTACAGCGCGGAATGGATAATTTTAGAGTGATAATTTAATTAACTGCCTCGCTAATCGAGTGGCTGTAAATCCAACAGCTGATGTCACGTCCCAGGTTCGAGTCCCGGACCGGAGACTAAAGGATTTCTCTACCTTGAAATTCCTTGGAGTCTGAAATTTTGCCCGGTGTATGGCAATAGGGTCACCTCCTATTGAATGGTGGGTTTACAGTAACTATGTACTACACTCTTCTGCCTACCTCTTCAAGGATTACAGGCGCGATGTTACACTTTGCTACGTTTATATATAAAAGTTTCAATCATGTTTATGAGGCTTTACGTACCTTTGAACTAAAGCCTAGTCTGAACACAACGATAAAGAGTTTTAACGAGTGGAGTGGCCTTTCTGTAAAGACGTTCCATGTATAGTGTAATACTATAAGTCATGTTTAAAGTGTACGTGAAGTCCATGTTGCAGCGTTTATAACCTTAATGGAGTAGCTAACGACATATGAGAAACTAAGACTCAAAAAGTTGTACCTACATAAGTAATTTTAATAGATAATAATATTTTACCATCACCAATTTCAGAGGAGACCTACATCTTAAACCGGAACGATAAAAGTGTTGAAGATGATGATGACATACAATAAAATGGTTTCCCGTGAACAACAAATGAAATATATGTAGTTCCATATCTGTAAATTTAAATTGCTGTGATGTACATCAAATCACTTGACTCCTTATTTAATTCACGACAATTACAATGAATTTCTCTCTTGGCATAGATTCTATAGCAGTTTAATATACTTCATAATTTATTTGGCAAGGCTCTTTAATGTGCTATGTGATTTGAGGTGTGTACTCGTTGGTGGAAAGAGCAGAGAATCGTTTGTCTCGCTCATTAGCAATGTTATAAGCGAAATAAACGGTGGGCGTGGCTTGATTTATTACGGTATTTGCATACTAAATGTGCGGTAAAAACTTTATCAACAACAAATCAATTACAATCAATTTATTCTGCGTCATTGTGAATTGCTAATGACTAAAAGGTAGGTAATCTCACATTCCAAAACCACGTTTCGTTACATTCGTACATTTAAAAATACATTTAGAAATCGGACAACTCTCAGACGCAATACTAGACTTTGTTGTGTTATATTTATGTTAATAGCAACAGGTTTATTGCAAATCTCATTAAGATCGCTACTGACGCGGCAAACGAACGAGGAACAAAATTCAACACAGAATGGTACACATACTTGATTTCCTGCAACGCGGAAAATTGTAGTTGTCGGATAACGCGTTAACAAAGAAACGGTTACTTAACATCGAGCCACATTAACCACGTCGTTCATTCATTAACTTGTTATATACGCAGAGCATTCGATTTGTTCTCCACGTTCGATTTGTTCTCTACGTTCGATTTGTTCTCTGCGTTCGATTTCTTCTCCACATATGATTCCTTTTCTAATGTCTATGGAAATATATTGTTGAATATTTTTTGTTCAGCAATAATGTAAGTGGTACAAACATACGATTGGCTCCACATTTTAATATCAAAATCTTTAAGTAAACGTTATCATACTGAGTATCACAGCTTTACCAAAGATGGAACCCAATCAGATGTATGTGTGGATAGCTAGCTTAAGCTACGGCTGTAACACTGCTGTTAAGAAAAGTTTTATGCCATTTTTTATGATATTCGGAATATTTCCGTCCGAGATTTTCAAGAAAATTATTTTCATTGCTAAGGCACAGATTTCACAAAGTAACTTCACAATCGGCTACTTCATGCTGGGTGTTTATCTTATCTGTGCATTCACATTCGCTTCCATCGACCTCCTTGCCCCATTCCTCCGTAACGTTGTATTTCATAAAGCGATTACGATTTACAAAATACAATTTTGTAATGAAACGTTCAGAATCGTGTAGATCGCGTTGGATCGCTTGTCATAATCTACTCCGTTTCACGGCGGGTACACGAAAACGACGGCGGCGAACGACAAAGATCGAAAACGTGAAATACCAACAAACGATCAGACGTCAGGCGTAATACACGACATCGGTCAACAATCAGCTTTAGACATTGAAAGTACATTAGAGTTTGAGAAAATAGTTATGGCTGTGACAGAAAGCATGGGCGCTTTTAAATAAGGGACTGAAGTTAATACAAAACCTACTCAAAATACACGGTCAATACTCTCTAGCTTCTAATAAGAAATTCTGTATATCTACTTTAGTGCCCATTTTTGCTTCGGTGCGACGATTGCACGATTGCATCAGTCTCCGTCGCGTCTTCGCTGCAAACGGCGGGAGCTCATGAGCAAGGACCTAGTACAGGTCCGAAACTAATCGGGCCTTCCGAAAAACGTACGTGAGTTAAGCCGGTACATTTATAATCATTTGCATGATGTATCGAAAACTCTGAAGAAATATTTTTACGCTAATAAAATCCTCTGTATCTTTTGGAAATTTGAAACATGTTACCAGTGCACGTAAGGAAATATGTATGTTCTAAATTATATTCTTGGATAGGTTGCCTTGTTGTAAATATAATGTCGTTATATGAGGTCAATTAAATAACTTGATGCGTAATTTCACCGTCATAGATATCAACTTATCTGCATAATTAGGTATATGACATTACCAACAATTTTTTATAGGATGGATAACAGGAATCCTGGAAAACAACATATCCATAGCTCAAAATACAAACTTATATTTATGAAATTAAAATAATAAGTAATAATGGGAAATATGGGGGTCTCCTCTCATATTGAAAGGGTTAAGGCCATGGTCTGCCACGCTGGCCAAGTGCGGGTTGGGAGACTTCACAAACCTTAGAATTTTATTTTTTTAATTAATCCTACACAAATAAAGCAAGAAGTATTGAGCACAGCAGACCCTACAACATTGAGATGTGTACGGTGTTGGTCTATTTGCAACACGAAGTAGGCACGAAGAACCTTTGACATTATAGCGTGACAGTGGAAACATTGGACAAAGCGTCGAGCGATTGTATGCACTTCGAGGCTGAACTGTTAAGCTAACAATGGTACCCTTCAAAGGAGCGCACCGTAAATCATACAAACGGTCGTTAGCGGCGCGTGCGCGCAGCGATAGCGCGGATAACAATAACCCATTCAACTTTAAACTCTACCATCACATTGTTACGATTAAAACTCGCTTTTCCAGCAGATGTATGGATTATTATTGTGGCGGTGGACCATGATGTGGTAAATAATAGAGAACAATCACCCCTTTATTTCGATATCACGCTCGCTCGCCGCGATCCTTTGCTTCCATGAAAGGCGCAACATTTGTAGAGGTCGTTCGGTTGTAATTTGTTACCGAGAAAACAATAACTTATTGTGAGCTTTACTATAATGTCAATACGAGTCCTAATTTATACATATTGTCACGCTTTTTTCTCGTGGAGGTAGCCAGAGAATAAGGATTTCTACCTGCTACAATCCCGGCAGACTTCTCTCAGCTATTCTATATTCAAATTAAATTAGAATATTACATTTTTTTAGTATATAGTGTATATTCATATTATCAACAACCAATCGAAAGAGCATATATAAAACAAACGTAACATCACGTCTGTAGTCCCCGAATGGGTAGACAGGGGAATGCAGACAACTCCCACGTTTCACCAGGGCATATGTACGAGTATATTAATATAAACTAATGGAGACCAGCAATAGAATGTTGTTGAAGATGTAAAGAACTGTCACTGAAACGATAAAAATATACGCACACCAATATACGATTCACCGTATAGTTTTTGTTTTTCAGTGAGTATCATTAGAGATAGATGGTTATTAGAAATTTCTGTTTACAATTTCGTCATCCGATTAATTGTGTGCCAGTCATGTAAACACCAGGTCGTAGACTTGAGATTTATTATGACACATTGTACTCTATTATTATTATTGTACTCTAATGATTAAAGTTTAAACTTACGTTTCTACGTACTTATAGGTATTTGTTCTTGACAGGTCGATATATACCTACAATTGTTGTAAAGGGCATTAAAACACACACATACATATATATGTAAATAAGAATAGGTCAACGAACTGTAGGTATCAGTATTTGAATATTTAGTTTTTTGTCATTAAATTAAAGTTCGTGGAAACACATGTACATATATGTTTTGCGAGAACAACGTGCGAGAATATTCACCGCCACGTGTGGTAACAAAAAAAATTGTAAGCTTGAGTCTTGTTTGTAAACGGAGTGGCAGAACTACATACATACGTATTGAATTTTAAATTGGCGAATGAATAGCGGTCACGAATATAACGAAGTGCGCGCCACGCTTCCGCGTCGTTCGCGCAAAACATCTGGGTAGCGTCGCGCGCCAATGTTTCGTCAACACGGACGCCGTGGAGACCTTCGCTCGCCATAACCGAAGCACGCTCCGAGAAATATGCTATAACTTTTTGTTTGTGCCAATGTTCATGGATGCCAGGTACCTGGATGATGAACATTTACATATCTTGATCAAATAGGTCATCTACTTACTGATGGGGAGTTAATAGTCCCTAAAATGGGGTGCCTGTGGGAAAGAAACAAAAAGATGAATGCAGAAACGTAAGGTCTGTTAAATTAGAGAAATTTGGCACTCGGTACTCTCTGCCTATAACGTAAGCAACGTGACGAGATAATGGTATGGCATGGTACCATGGCATGACAGGGCGCGATGGCGAATATTAGGGGAAACCTACATATGTCCAGGAGTGGACTGAGATAGGCTGATGATAATGATGATGGTACCAAGATAGGCTGCGACTTACCGCAATCAACCAATAACGAGTTTAGTCACCTCTTAAGACACCCTGGTGCCTGGGCATGGGCTCAGGGGCCGTATTTTCTTCGCCCCGAGACGGATAACCGGATCAACCGTATTGGGGTGGTATTAAACGTAGATGAAATGATAATATTATGTAACATACGGTAAATATTAATTAATTAGATCATCGAGACTTCCCACAACACGACCCACACATAACATCAGAGACACAACATAAAATGTCCGGTCCTATACAAATCAAAGGCTAGAGATTTTATCGCAACCGTAAATGTTGGAGTCTCGTTGGGAACAAAATTTACAAGACCGCAGTAACCTGGTAGAATTGGCACGGCTTAAATCGTTTTAATTCGATTAGATAGTTATATATGTGGACAGACATGATCCGCGAACGACGCCGTTGAAATATTAATGCGCTGTTTACGCGTTCCGTGCGACCAGTGCCACGTACATACCTAAAGGATCACATGATAGCTGATCCAGTTGATCTCTGATAGACGTATCTATGCGCACACATGTGTATAGGGGCCTTAGCGAATGCTCGTGAACATGTGATCAGTTTGTTGAGAAATTGAAATATAAATTACACCAAGGTAAATTGCGCTGTACACCTAGTACAGCGCAATTAATAATAAATAAATAAATAATAATAAATTAGACGTGGTTTTAAGGCTCTCTGCATACAGGCCGCCGGTTTTAGGAGACTTCTGACTCTTACAACAGCCAACAGGTGTTATATTTGGAATGTGGTCGTGGTACACACTACCCAGGTCAACAAACATTGCCCAAGTACGAATCCGACAGAGCGTGACTATTCCACCAATGACGAGTCCCGTTCGTCAAGATCAAGCAGGGTGTTGAAGTGCAAATTATGATTATGATAACAATATAAGAAATACCAGATCGGTAACATTTCTAAGATCGTGCTCTAGAGCCGAGCAGAAGATAAAACGTTATTAGGAAATTATTACCGAGCTTTCTTGCGTCCTAAAACCTGCAGCTAAATAAATTTACAAAAGTATAAAATCAAACATTATGATTAGTACAACCTTAATACATTGAAATATGGTATAAATATACACCTACATTAAGTCAAATGTACAGAGCTAAAATCTCAATTACCTACTTCATTCATACACATGTGTTCATCATGACAAAAAAGCGTCAATTAACGAGCTATGTTTATAGAGATGACGGTATAAATATAAATTGTGTTCTCCGTTAAATACATGAGTGGCTGCATTCGCGATATCTTATGGCCTGACAGCATCCGGATGCTGAGCAGATTCGCAAAATTATTAACGCGTTAGCACGGCTATTTGTTTTCACGGCACCCGGTCGGCGCCGCGCGCTCACCTTGACCGAGGCTCTCGGTCGGAACAATAAACCAATGAAAACTGACCTTCCCACCCCCTCACTCGCGTCATACAAACTTTTTTACATATACCGAGATACTGGAAACTAGCACAACACATAACAGATCTACTTACGATGGATAATTTTTGTTGGTATGTATACATACTCAAGTGTTTTTGTCGTGAAAATTTATCGCCACCAACTCGATTTTCCTGTTGGTATACGATTATGACTTTTTTTCTAAAAATATATAATATGTATATTTAAATGCTACTTAAGTTAGTTTTGCAATTCAAAAAGATAAAGATTTATTTATTAGAAGCCATTACGAACTATAATAGAATTTGTTATGAATATATTATAGTCATTTCCGAAGAAAAAAAATTATACTGTTGATCCAAAACATGTTGAAATGAACGTGTTATGTCCAGTTTCCAAACAAACAGTGAGTAATGAAGTGAAACAGTAAAATTTATTTCTGGCGAGCGTTAAAACCACTCTTTTATGGTGACGTGCAAGGTGTGCGCACCATGCTATGGTTTCAAAACATCGCCGCCGGTTTTGGACAGTTTTCATAAACAGACTATTCCTATAAGATTTTACCACCACACTGACAAAAACATGAAATAATAATAATAATAATGCGCAGAATAACGTAGTTTCAGATATAAATTTGGAATTCAAAATTAACTTGCAACTTAGCAACGTATAACACGGGACAATTTAATTAACTTAATCGTTTAATTGTGTCAAAGTATTAAACAGCAAAATGCAGAAGGGTTAGGATTGGTCAATCGATCGAAAGCTATAGGTACAATATATAATATAGAAGACGAGCAGAAAAATTCTATTAGAATATAACATAGTTTGCATAACACAGTGCGTGAAACAGTTCATTGATCTGAAAAACAGGATTTATTTAAACGTAAACCTATTGTCTGGTAACAAAGCGTAATGATAAGATTTTTTAATGATGATATTAAAATGAAACGTCTTGAAAAATACAGATTTGTAATTATCATGATTCCACGTCCGGTCCCTTAGAGAGTGAGCAAAGCGAGAGAGAAGAGTGAAAACGCCAAATATCACCATGGTTCCAAACAGACAAATTTTTTAAAAACATAATCCAAAAATAGTTGCCGATGGCGTCGTGGACGCTAATCGTACATTTCCACGCGGAAATAGACGACACGGTTTTATCACTAAATTTATGTAGCTCATAAATAGGCAGACGAAATTATGGGATCATGATAGAAAAAGGAGGACAGGGCGCGATGGCGCTCATTGAGGGAGGCCTATGTCCAGCAGTGGACTGAAACAGGCCACTGATGATGATGATGATAATGATAAAAAAATCCATGAGAACTCATAGAAATATTAGAGGTAATATACCTATATGAATAGATAAAGGTCATAATGATGGTAGCCATGGAATGAATTACGCTATCACTTTTAAATTATTAAATAAAACGTGGAATGTTTGAACAATTTCCAAGAAGACATTAAAAAAAAACAAGTGACTGGCCATACGCAGTATTTTAATGAAACTATAAATAAAATATGTGAAGAGTATCTTCCCATAGCCAGAAATAATTACAAGAGTACAATGACGAAGGGTAAATGAGCCATCAAGCAGCGGCCGTCACCACCCACTGCGTACCGAATTACCCTAATGACGAATTCGTTGCAAACGCACGGTCCTCATGAACATACGAACCAAAAAAATATGTGGTGTTTACATGCAATAATTTTATATCTCTTGAACGTGCGCGTTCATTCAGTTTGGATGTTTATGTTACAATGTTTATGGATCCGTAACCAGATGCAGATGCAGCAACATTGCAACTGTGTTTAGACGAAATTTTAATTCAATTCTGATTACGATACCACCGGCAACATTCGTAATTAAGAATTTGTTCTACAAAATTATTCAAAAGTGTGAAAGGAACGTGGGTGTATGAGAGTGATTAACGTACAAGAAGTAGCACTTTAGGTCTGTGAGGATACAGATATTTGTCTTTCAGTGGCCTCTACCTACATGTAATGGTGCTGGCGTGACGATATAAAATGATAATGATTGTTACACAAAAACAAATATAGCTTCTAACCAACGAGAACAGATATGCTTTTACAATCGTAAGCCGCCACGACAAGGATGAAACCGTAAAAGAAATAATCTCAAAACTAACTGAGCATCAACCGCGAGGCAGTTAAGTATCTAAACACTAATGACATTAGTAAATGGATACCGTGACGAGTGAAGGGCGAGCGTCGACCTTTGATTCCCGGTTAGCGCTTGTACCTGCTGAAGGACGTAAGGTAATAATCGACGACAGCCATGTTTCAACGATGGCTTAATGCCCTTGAAGTTCCCACGTAATATAAATACCATTTCCTGTAAATATTTTACGACGTTTGGGATGAAAAATATCAAAGAATCATTGATGTGTTCGATTCATGTTATTTAAATTTATGGTTTAAGGTGGTAATGATACGATAAAGGAGGAAAAATAGATGCATTTACACTAAGAAGAGATATCGTTTATATGATGCTCGATGACTGAATCGTGTACAGCAACGAAACGCCCGACAAGCTAACGCGAACATTGGCGTGACAAGGCGGTCGGAGTATATATAGATATCTCTCGACAATTCTGAGCATTGACACATTTAATTGATATCTTCGAGAACTTTCTGCATTGTTACACAGATACAGATCGCCGCGCTGTACCGGCGACGACAGATCACGACTTCATTGAGGAAGCTCTAGATCATTCCAATGCGAGTGATACAACTCAATTATTTGACGGTAAAGAAATCGTTACATAAGACACGCAATTGCTGTAGAATGTATTAACGGATTATTATGTTATTCAATTCGTTACGCAGATGAAAATAATAATAATAAACTTAATGACGACGATAAACATACTTAGCAAATAAGTAGAAAATGAGTATGAAAAATAATTTACTAATGGCTATGAGTGAAGCCATTCTTCAGGGAGGCATTCCGACACCACCCTTGTTGTTACAACATATCAAGGTCGCGTCTTAGTGCGGTTAAAGGTCGTCCGTTGAACCTACCGGTTACATCCGGGTTCCGCACGGAGGG
>DWEC01003886.1:0-10246 GCA_018245735.1 Microceris miodesmiata | reverse complement strand
ACAGACTACGTCACACGCGCCATACTGAGACTGGCCAATCCGAAGGCGCATCCTCAATCACGCCATCAAAGTTTCATAGAATCACACAATATATAGTAAACCCGAAGTTAACATTAGGATCGCGGTCCCCAGGCAGCGACATCGCCTGGCGGGAGATCTCCCCTTTTCCTCCACAAGACCTACATATATTCCAACAGTGGACTTATAATGGATCGATTATTATTATTATTACTGTGTATAACACGCATTGTCGTGTGTGTACACCTACCGCATATTTCTGACTGGCACACCCCTGCCACTATTAATAATTATTATGTATTAGATATCGGGTAAAGATTAGATACAACATACACCTACAAATTTAATATTCAGCTAGCACATGGCAAACCACGAAGACATCATCTACACACGTATGTTAACATGCCTACACGTGCTCGCAGCATAATTGAGTCCCCCCTCCCTCACCCCTTCCTGTTAAATGGTACAAACGTGAAGTTTTAATTAATTATCACTACTTAGTTTAACTGACATATATGTATGTGTATATACATATATATATATATATCTACATAGATATGTCATATAGATATCATAATATATCTACATAGATAGGTACGTATTATGTGCGCACTTCTCAGTTATCTCATTCGGAGGATGTGAAAGGTGACGTTTTTTGTACGAAATATTTAACATCAATTAGGACATCGCATCATCTCGTCTTCAGCCTATCTCAGTCCAGTGCTGGACATAGGCCTCCCCAAAAGGGGGTATATGCCCGTAATCTTCACGCTGGGCATGCGGGTAGGAGATCACAGGGCACAGCTTTTCGCACCGCCGACGCTGCTGCCCGTCGGCGGCCAGGGCATTGAGCTGTGTTTATTTAGGCTGCGCTATACCGCAATCAGCCGGTCACCAGAGCCTCGTCTGTTATAGTAGGGTGCACCACGTGCAAGTGAAGTTGGCTTGGGCTCCTGAGATGGTGGTTGGAACCCCTTACATCCTAACTACATCCTACACCTCACATTACATCTACACCTCAATTAGGACATGACCTACCTATTTTCTTCAATATTTTTAATACATTTCGTTAGTTACAAAAAATGTATTTCTCCTTAGGGATGAGCGGAGGACACTATCAATTTTCGCGTTTCGTTTCACCTATTATATTAATCGTTCCATGAACTAGGGGATTAGCCTATTGTCATACACATGATATGAATACAGAGTTCGGGCTTCTACGGGGAATTTCAAGTTAGAAAATCCCAATCAAATCCGACCCGGGGATCGAACCGTGGACCATTAGATCAGTGGTTGTGGTTGAACCACTCGACCAACGAGATAGTCTAATAATCGCCATCCGAAATAGTCGCCCTCCGGTCCGGTGGGATGACGATCTGGGAAAAGCTGCAGGCAGATGCTGGATGCGACAAGCCGAGGACAGGGCGCGACGGCGCTCATTGGGGGAGGCCTATGTCCAGCAGTGGACTGAGACAGGCTTATGATGATGAATTAAAATTAATCAAAATGAGCATATTATTCAATTGTAATGCTCGTATGTTCGTAAGCAGACTACTTACATCTCATTCAGTATCTAAACACAATAGGATTATGTCAGCACGATCATTCGTACTCCAACCCTCGGCCCTCAGCGTGCAATTCATACATTACAACCAAACAAGCGACGACACGACAAATGCAGCTAAATCTATCCAGCAGACTTCTGCGAACAAATTGTATACGTACATATATGTACATTGTACATGAATATTGAGCGCTATGTCTCCAATAATAGGGTTGTTTTCATATTATTGTAAGTGGCTTTGTGTAATCATCGGACTGATTGTTCATATACAAACAGTTGCACGTTAGACTATTTCGCACCCTATGTCCTTTCCGTTACGGTCGCTTGTCCGCCGCGCGGCGCGTGCCAGGGCGATCAATCGATTGTTGCGACGACAGCCGGCAGAGGACGCTAATCGACGAATATTAATCGGATGTGTTCCGTTAATCGACTCGCTCGTATTGTGTTTTCAATTAAATAGATGAGTCGCGCCCATATCTGGGTCAAGCGCTGCTGCAGACGGATAACATACTTCACGATTTGTTAAACTTACACTGGTTTTTTTAAAATCTTTCGATGTGTTCTTGGTCATACGATGCTCAATTGACATTGATATGTGTTATGCTAGAGTTTCATTTAGTAATTGAGGTAGTGCTTTGAAGTTTGAATAAACAACGAATACACCGTCCATTGGTAACCACAGTTTGTAAATGCACTCTCAGTAATCTTTTTGCTATCGTACACCAGATAACATTTTTTTAAAGTTATATTTCGTACTTATTATATTCTCTTAGCAAAGTTGTCGAATTTTAATAAACAGTACATATATTAATAATAAAAGGTTTGGAAATACTAATCGAATTATGCACCATTAAGTTGCAAAGCACTTGCGACTTAATGGTCTTAAGCAATTTGAAAAAAAATGAGCTTGTATAACAAATGACGAGACTAATTCAGCGAAACTGCGCGACCCATCAACGGCTCAAACGAAACTGGGTCCAAAAGCGCCTTAAAAATCAGTTAAGATTGAATGTGCGAAAATGTAGCCAACGGGCCGTTCCAATTTTTAATCAAAACACATTAGAATAGATTAAAAAAGCGCGTATCAAAGCATTATTTAATTTTATGAAAGCAGTATTTAATCAAAACACATTAAAATTAAATTATAGAGTGATCCATCAGCATAATTTAATATGGGCCCCCATCAATAGTCGTCTACACGAGTTTAAAGAGTCGTTTGTCGCGCGAGCGTCTGCGTAGTAGTGGGGCGGCGGCGGTGAGCTATAGGATCGTTTCACTTTGGGCTCGCAATGATCACGAGCTACAACATTTTTTCGCTTTTGAATATATTATACACATTTGTGAATGATGACTGTAACGATACCTAATAAAATATTAGACCGGCAATGTTAAGTATCCATTCCAGCAACGTAACAATTAAATAAATGTGAATAAACTAATAGTATTGTACACCACTAGTGGTCAACAATTCCATAAAATATTTATATCTAGCCATATTTATGCAATTTACTACGCATTTTTATTTATGTAAATTGTAACGCTTTATTTATGTAATGTAAAAAAATGTAAAATGTTTTTATTTATGTAAATTGTAAATTGTAGCGCTTGTGTATTTTTTGTCTGCGCGCATCATGTCTCGTGCGTACTTTCCCCGTGCACTAAAGTGTCACTAGATCGCAAGTGGTAAAACTCTCTCACTGCATACTTGTCTAGGTACGATCAGGTCGAAACGTTGATATATCAGTCAGGGGAGTGAGGGGTTCTAGCCTCCATCTCAGGAACTCAAGCCGACCTCACCTGCACGTGGTACACCCTGCTATAACAGACGAGGCTCTGACGACCGGCTGATTGCGGTATAGCGCAGCCTAAATAGGACAGTAGCGTCGGCGATGCGAAAAGCCGTGCCCTGCGATCTCCAACCCGCATGCCCAGCGTGGAGATTAACCCGGGGTGATTAAATCCCCTTTTAGGGGAGGCTATGTCCAGCAGTGGACTAAGATAGGCTGGTGATGATGATGATGAACTCTATAGAGTTTCTTTATCAATTTCTTTTTCAAGTATTTTGCAGTTTAATGTTACAATCGTAATTAGCAATCATAATTGCAGTTTAACTTAATAATCATAACACAATAATTCCATATAAAAAATTACAATATAAATTTATTTAAGTTACATGTTCAAACTACATTTGATATATGGACACAACCATCAATATAACCAATATAATATCCCGAACATAGGTTACGGGGAAGGATAAAGAATAATGTTCAAACAATAAAGTCAATAGTTCATCTATAAAAATAAATTTGTTATACATCACTAGAAAGGTGATCACTTAGAAAATACATCGATGTTTTTTTTTATGCATCGCGTCGAGGCTCTACGTCGATATTTTTCGATGCATCGAATAGGAACATCGATGTTTTTAACATCGAGTATGTTTTTAAATTGCATCATGAACCTGGTCAGCTCTCCTAATGTCTTACCAATGACGACCTGTTTTTGTCGTAATTGTGTAAATTGTAAATTCGAGGCAGAAATCTAGCAACGACCTTTTTGTTTTATCTAACGCACTATTAAATTGTATATTTTCCTGTTGAAAATATAAATATAAAGGTTAAAATTTTCAATTTCTGCTTTCAAAATGGTTCACGATTAACTGAAACAGTAACAAGTACATATCATTAGCTGGTTATTGATGCGATATATTGATTGGATGTTTTCGGCAAATACATCGATGCATCGATGTAAATAGAGCATCCTTATCGCATGGTGTTCGTAAGAGGCTGGATATGCTTACCTTTGTCCTTTGCCCAACGGGCTGTTAGCTCCATGTTTGATGCATCATGCAAGTATTTCTGCGCAGTGTAAACAGAACGCGTGGTATCTTATTCATATGTCAGTAACAAATACCCAAAATTAGAATGTATTAGTTTCGTACTAGTTAATTTTATTTTACGACAACCTTTGTTATCAATGTACCGGATTAAACAGGGGCAGTTAACTAAGAATTATTACAATTCGTTCATTAAGTAATAGTTTAATTATCGAATTTGTCGCGGCTGTTATTGAAATTGGTGGGTTTGTGGGGCGATCGAGCCTCGCGATCGATAATGGTGGCCTGACTTGACTTCAAAGTGTTCACATTGTAGGTATCTACTGTAAATCATTAGAGTGTCGCACTGACGACGCTATAGTTGTTTATCGCGCCGGACAATATATAAAGGAGTGAAGCACGCCAATCCGGTATTTGAGTCCGTGATACGCGTCTAGTGCGTTGCTCCATCGCGTCAACCATCGTACAAAATGGCTTCGAGAGACCCCGCCACCGATCAGCTCGTCAACTACAAGAAATCTATCAAGGTAAGCTGCTTTTCACAACTTTATACAACAAACCCTAAATTCACGCAACGATATTTGTTTTACGTAAATATATTGCTTTAAACCAGGTTTAATTGTTACGTTGTAATATGGGCGTGTTATCATTAGTTGTTGTTGTGTTAAGTGGCACTAGAACTCAACCTCAAGTACTTATTCACTTGCACGATAATCGATGTGCATTACTAAGTAGTAATAGTAACAACCTTTGCTCCTCATTTGAATTTTGAATAATGTTATGTTAAATTCCGCTGTGTCCTACATATAACATTTAAATGTGAAAAATATTTTAAATCCACAATATTGTGTTGTCTTTTACGTTATAAGAATATGAGAATCTAGCTTTAAAAAGAATAATCCATTAAGTATCAATGTTTTTTTCTCTATTCTATAAAGGTAGTGGAAAGAAATGTTTAAGTTTCTAACAAAATATTATCATTGTCTACATGTACTCTGTATCTGTACATATGTCAGGATTTCAAAGGTTGCATGAGATATTTTTTACATGAATGTGACAGGTGTCTCAGTTGATGACCTTGCGAATTGGCCACAAAATCAATAAAGGTTAGGCCACTTGCATGTAATTTATAGCCATATTATATCAACTCAAACTTCATATGCATGATATCAACCAATATAAACTCAAATATGTGATATGCATAATTTATTCCTTTTCCAGTCTGGCATTCAAATTTTAAATTTGTCATTAAATATAAAAACATACCTATTGAGTATTTTTTGGTTTCATAATTTTACAAACATTTTGGCACTGCATTGAATAAGAGCACAGCGAATTGTAGGAATGGAAGTGCTACTGCAATTTGATACTGTTGATATCTTATTGTGCAAAAAGTGATTTGACAAATATGTGTTCCTACTGATAATATTTACATTTATTTATTACAGGATGCTCCCGGTTATCTTACCACAAAATCTGGAGCCCCGGTGGGTGTAAAAACTGCAATTCAAACAGTTGGCAAGAATGGACCCGCCCTTCTTCAAGATGTCTATTTCCTTGATGAGATGTCTGCCTTTGATAGGGAACGCATTCCTGAAAGAGTTGTCCATGCTAAGGGAGCAGGTGCTTTTGGTTACTTTGAAGTGACCCATGACATTAGCAAGTACTGTGCTGCCAAGGTCTTCGAGAGCATTGGTAAGAGAACACCAATTGGTATTCGTTTCTCCACTGTTGGAGGAGAGAGCGGGTCAGCTGATACAGTTCGTGATCCAAGAGGGTTTGCTGTGAAATTCTATACTGATGATGGTATTTGGGATCTTGTGGGGAACAACACTCCCATCTTTTTTATTAGGGATCCTACCCTATTTCCAAGCTTCATTCACACCCAAAAGAGAAATCCTATGACACACTTAAAGGATCCTGATATGTTTTGGGATTTCCTGACCCTGAGACAGGAAACAGTCCATCAACTACTATACATGTTTGGTGACCGTGGTATCCCTGATGGCTACAGGTTTATGAATGGATATGGCTCACATACATACAAGATTGTGAATGCTCAAGGTGTCGCACATTGGGTTAAATTCCACCATAAGACTGATCAGGGCATTAAGAATTTGCCTGTTGAGAAGGCTAACGAGCTCGCTTCTTCAGACCCAGATTACTCTATCAGGGACCTGTACAACGCGATCGCTAGGGGTGAATACCCATCTTGGACTGTCTATATTCAAGTCATGACGATGGCTCAGGCTGAGAACAGTAAAATCAATCCATTTGACTTAACCAAGGTTTGGCCTCACGCTGATTACCCATTGATACAAGTCGGAAAATTGGTCTTAGATAGAAACCCGAAGAACTATTTTGCGGAAGTCGAACAAATCGCGTTCAGTCCCGCCAACCTGGTGCCCGGTATAGAACCCTCACCCGATAAGATGTTGCAGGGTCGTCTGTTCTCGTATAGCGACACGCACCGTCACCGCCTGGGTGCCAATTTCCTGCAGATTCCAGTGAACTGCCCGTACCGCGTCACCGTGGCCAACTACCAGCGCGATGGCCCGATGGCCGTGTGCAATCAGGAAGGAGCTCCCAACTACTTCCCTAATTCGTTTTCGGGCCCGCAGGAGTGCCCGCGCGCCCAGCGCCTGCAGCCGCGCTACACGGTGACCGGCGATGTGGACAGGTACGACAGCGGCCAGACTGAGGACAACTACTCCCAGGCCACCGTGCTCTACAAGCAGGTGTTCGACGACGCGGAGAAGCAGCGCACGGTGAATAATATCGTGGACCACTTGCGACACGCCGCTGGCTTCCTGCAGGAGCGAGCAGTGAAGATGTTCACCCAGGTGCACCCAGACTTGGGCAACAAGATCGCCGCCGGTCTCGCCCCGTACAAGAAATACCATGCCAACTTGTAAAACGTTCTTATGAATTTGTCTAAGATGCTATTTTAGGTGAGATCTTATGTAGGTACGCTGTTTTATATTAGTTTCCACCGGTGCTAGTAGTACGAAGCGGTCTGTTGACGGTATTGTTTTGATATACCTTTTATTATATTTAAGTCACAATAAACTGTGTATTTAAATTCGTGTTTTATTAACCTTTTGGTAGTATAGTACTTTGTAGCGTATATGATATACTTGTAAATAATATTAGCGGGCTTCGACATAATGTGTAATTTTAAATAAATTGAAAATTTTGGATCCTGATATCATGTATAATTTTGGAGTAACTTAGAGAATATTTGATTTTCTTATTGACATCTCGTAGATGTGATAATTATTTCTACTTTTGACCTTGTTACAATATAATGCAAACACTATGTTTTCTTTAAATACTTTTCATATCACGTCTATAAATATATAAACGACCTTGATTTTAAGTGCTATATGTCTATAACGTACTTACGACTTAAATATCCAATAATAAATAATAATAATAGTATAACATTAACTTCAACACTAATGGTAACAACACAGGTTTCCCAGGCAACGCGTATATCTGACGTGACAGCCGTACAGCCAATTTCTTGAACCATCTGCTGACTACTAACCCAGACCGTCATTCAGTTACAGTTTCATCCCCATTGGGCTTATCAGATCATTGCCTAATAATATCAGTCCCTACCTCTTCTCCATCTGACCTGTACTCTAAAACAAAATTTTCTTACTTAAGATAATAAATAATTATGTTGGCTCTCCTTTCCTTCTAAGCAACATTAATCTGAGATGCCCCCGAATTAATTCACGTTGCAAACACCTGTTTTCTGTTCCACCTTGCAAAAGAAAATACTCGTGTAGTAGTAAGCCTTTTTACACCGCTCATGTAATAACTACAATGCAAACTTTAATTTCATAGACATCTTCAATTGTCCCATTGGTAAATATAAAAAAGAACGTAAGACAGGTCATTGCAAATAAATAATTTCCTTAATTTTTAAGCATTGATATAATTTTCTTTTACTTTTTTTTGTTAAGTAGTGTTATCAAAAGCCTATTATTTTTACTCTCTTCCTTGTAGATTTGCTCCGTTTCTCAACTGTTATAAGTTCTAGTTATCAGTGGAAACTTTACTGATGTATGTGCTGATTCATTGTTATCTTATGTAATTATCGGGTGTTGTAATACTGTATTGTTTGTTTCCCAAATAAAATAAAATAAAAAAATACTCTGAGGATACAAGGAGTGTCTGGCGTTAAAAATTAGCAGACTGGGATGAGATGCGGCATTTCTTTGTATCCTACCCCTGGCAGCAGGTATGGCAGCAGGCTTCTCTTCCGATGATCTGTCGAGCTGTGCGGAAGCGGTAACTGATGTATTACGTCAGGGAATGGAGAATTTTTCGATTTCGATTCGAGTATTGTTCGATTTTCGATATGTGAACTTAAAATTTATTTTCGATTTTACGGACCTTTCTTTATTTACTTTATTTATAAATTCTTCATTACAACAAAATTGTAACCTCAAAAATGTTATCTGAAAATTGATAATGCAATAATAATTAAATTCAAAATTTTAATTGAGAGTTAGAGGGAGAGCGTTAAATGCGCGCAGTTAGATGCTCGAGAGAAAGCCATTTGAAACTTTTAAGGCGTTTTTCTCAAAACTTCTTTTTCCGACACAGTCGGCATGCTTGTTCATACAGTTTATAATTTTTTTAATACGTTTTTTTAAATATTTGAAATTATTTTGTCTCTTATTTGTCGAGCCGGATTCTTGATATTTCTATAAAAAAAATTATAAAGATAATTAAAATGAGACATTTAGGGCGAAAAATGCATACTTACTTTATTTTAAATTGCCGTAAATTGCAAAATTTTTCGAAATTCAAAAATCCGGCTCGAAACACAAAGTTATTTATATAACTGTACAATTTTTTTTTATTTTTACTAATCCATCAATACTTGAAGGAGAAACTTTGCCGACCTGGGAGCAACTTTTTACCATTTTATTAATGATGTTTAATTATATTATTATTTATTATATAGTTTATGACCTCAAAAAAATATTTTTCGAGATTTAATAAAACAACAATTAACTTTTAAAATTCATAAATAAGTTTTTTTTTATGACAAATTCTTTCAATATTTTACTACTTATTTTTGAATTAATCTGTTATTTATTCATCTTTTTTTTTAATTGAAATTAAGTCGGTACTGCTTAATTTTCTCTGTCTTAAAACCAATATTTATATTTTATTTTTAAATTATTTTTTAAATGTAATATTGATGTTTCGTTAGTTGAATAATTAATCAGCCCCCGAGTACTATTAGCCCAGGACCCCAAAAATTTACGATTCGCCCCTGACAAGAATATAATAAATATATACGACGAAAATATAACAAATACGAGCTTATACAACGAATATAAAATAAATAAAAATCTTTAAAGTATTCTTTAAAAGAAGAGCGAATAGGGTTTTTCTTGTAAAGCTTGGTCTATCTCAGGTCGCTTTAAATGCGCCTTCCAAAGGGCAGAGGCGCGGCCAAACGCTAGCCTATTTATTATGTATAAAAATGTAGTTTGGTAATTTCTTCTATTATAGTATAAGATACATATGTAGTGTAATTATTTTATTTAGGTGAATTAATTCCCAACTCTGGCTGTGTCAGTTTAACTCGTAAAATTGAACTGTAAACTAAAAGCTGACAGATAACAAGTCGAACCTCAGACCCTCGGAATGCTAGACCGGTATCTGAACCATTGCATTAGGCTATCACTCTTGTATGAAAGTAAACAAAATGCAACATCACGCCTGTAATCCCCGAAGGAGTGGGCAGAGGAGTGTAGTACACTATACGTTTCACCAGTTACGTTTAAGTCCCGCAATGG
>DWEC01003885.1:0-10250 GCA_018245735.1 Microceris miodesmiata | reverse complement strand
GCCCGATGCATGGCAATAGGCTCACCACCTATTCCATAGTGGGACGTAAACGTAACCGGTGAAACGTGGGAGTGTACGGCATTCCTTTGTCTACCTCTTAGGGGATTACAGGCGTGAAGTTACGTTAAGTCTAGTTGGCAAATCTTGTTGATGAATTACATTTTTTATTAAATGCGTAGTTCTATACCAAACCATTTTCAATTAGTGTATAATTTACGAAAATTATAAAAGAAAAGCAATAAAGAGGATGGCGCAAAGGCACATCTCATTTCTCCAGTAAATTTATTTCAAGAGAGCAGTGCCTAAAACTGTTGTAATGAATTATAGTTACTAAATTAGTATAATAGGTTTCAGTAAGTTCAACAATTGTTATTAAATAAGACAATATAAACTGGTAATAAGACAAAAGAATTGAAACTATTAAAAAGTTTAGTTCAGTTAAAATATTTTAATAGTTGTACAATTAACAATAATAATAATTGCTCTATCGTCCTTTTGATACTGGCCACGAACGCGTTGCTTCTGAACACTGAGATATTAGCCTCCAAATACACGTTCACCGGCAAAATAGGGCAAACCAAATACCTATATTATTTTATAACAGTTGAAACACGACAAAAATTTGCGTAGCCATTGTACTGTCCCAAGTGAACCATATACAGGCCCTAATTCTTGTTCATATATATTTTACATGACGGGTCGCTATACGTTGTTTTTTTAACAAAAAAAATTCCAAAGCCTGTATACAAAAATATCGTTTTATTGTGCCGTAATAACCTACATACGAGTACATAAAACATAAAGATAAATGTCATTTAAAACTTTAGTACAGATCTGATCCATGACACCGTAATTTCTAATTAAACTTGCTTGTCTCTTAAGTGAACATTAGTTAATAAGTATTCCGCGTTGCATTGGAGGTCAGTTATAAAATATCTTTAACTGTTCGACCTTGAGTGGATAATCTTAAATCTATATCTATAAACTATAATAATAATATAAAGTGGAAGAGTTTGTTTGTTTGATTGTTTGAACACGCTAATCTCAGGAAATATAGGTCCGATTTGAAAAATTCTTTTATTGTTAGATAGCTCATTTATCGAGGAAGGCTATAGGCTATATAACATAACGCTAAGATGAATTGGAGAGGAGCAGCAATAAAAAATATTGCGACAACGGCAAAATTTAGAGCTGTCCTTGCGTGCGCTAAGCAAACGGTGAAAGTTACTCAAAAATCATGTATTACAAAATTGTTCCTCATAGTTCTAAATAAAAGTCCGCGACAGCATATGTCTAGCTTTTAACGTTAACCCACTATAACCATTTTTATGGTTAACAAAATAGATCTTAAATAATAATATATTATTTGCGAAGGTGTTTTAACAAACATGATATTAAGCCTTATCCAAAGGAATAAGTTATTTATCACAGGCACTATTTTTTAACATAATCGCCCTTGACAGTATTTCATTTCCACCAATATATAAAGACTACTTGTGCCCGCGACTTCGTCCGCGTGAATTTTTTTATTTAGAAATCAATTCCGCGGACGAAGTCGCGGGCACAGCTAGTCTAATAATAAGGGACAACATGATACACACACGATGATACAAACTATATTGATCTATTAAATTTCTACTTTACTACCTACTTTTGTATATTAGATGGGACTTTTTCATAGCGTCTCTACACATTACCGAGTACCACTCAACAGCGTGCAAAAGATACTTTTAACGCCTAAATAAATGACCTTTGCAAGTAAATGCTAGTTTAAAAGGAGACAGATTAGGCCATGATTCTAAGTATTGAAGTAAATATAAATGAGTTTATTTGGGAGGCAAAGTATCGCGCTGAATGAACCAGAAATGATTTTAAATTAAAAACACTTTCTGCATGGAAACACTCAACGGTAAAGAAACGCCGATGGCGCCCTGACCGGGATTAACCTTACGTCTCCGCTCACTGTGTTCGCCACCCAATATTCTCGACCGTTTACAATTTTCTTCTTTGAATTCTCATTTATTTTGTATATCGAGTTAGTGCCAAAAAGAGAGTCATATGGTGGAGGGTCTCTGTAGTCGTAGTCTTTAGACTTGATCCCTTCGGTTTTGTTTGAGTTTTTCTCTTTGCCTGGCTTAATCTTGAGACGAATAGAATGTTTCATACACATCTGTTAAAAAAATTAGAACATGTTATATGGTTAATTTCTCTGGTCCACGTAATAATAAAAAATTGAAACAATACGTTAATTGTATATACGGGCTTATTTATAATGTATATGTTGAGTTGTGGGAGTATAACTACCACATTCTTTTGCCTACCCATTCGTGGAGATACAGGCGTGAATTATATTCTAATGCCTTATATCTATGTACATTCTGACAACAGCGAACAACTGATTGTATTCAAAAAAATTTTACCTTTTCAGTCAATGCAATATAACTCATACAGTATCTTCCAAACTACTGAGATCAAATGTTCGTACCAAGGTGCTTATTTTTAGTAGAGAAATATGACAAAATTGGAGACCGACGTTAATTGCAACCAATCTATGGAATATAGTGAAAAAGGCAGAGCCCTGCGGTGGTACCTATCTACCTAATATGTATATATTAGGTACGTGGTATTCACCTAATATTTAAATATTAGGTGGGTGGTACCTACCTAATATATAAATATTCCGGGCAGGCGCAATTTTTTTTCTAAATATTTAGCCTAGCAAATAGGCAGACGGGCCACCTGATGGTAAGTGGTCACCGCCGCCTATGGACATTTGCAACACCCGAAAAAGTGGCCAATGCTTTGCCGGCTTTGAAGGAGAGCTCTCTTTGCGCTTTTCTTGAAGAACGCCATGTCATAATGCTCCGGAAAAAGTCATTTTACGTATGTCATTTTACTTAGAGTATTTGGCACTGATCCTCTATTTAGTTAAGTGAAAATATAATACATGTGAGTATGTGACAAACCACATATTCAACATTGTAAGGTACAAATTTTAAAACCATCCCAACATCATATTCACCTGTTTTAATTTGTTACTACCAATATTGTGTATATTTTTTTCAATTCAAACCTTGCCACAAATGAGTCAAATACTTCCAGGTGACCAAAGCCCCCGAGGAGCAGATAGCGGCGGCGATGAGCCTCAACGCAGCGGGTCCTGCGCCCTCCGCACTGCGTGTTACCGTGCCTCCTGAACTGCAGGGGGTGGCATTCATCTCTGTTCTTTGTCAGAAAGGTAAAATCAGGAGCCAGACATTTAGCATATTACACCATATTTATATGCTCACACATGTAATACAGTTATTTAACTGAAATAAAATCTTCTTAAATACTCTTACTTGAAGAGGACAATAATTCCCTTTTATGAAAGTTTGAAATCTTCATGGTAGCAATAAAAACTCAAAGAAAATTGGAAGTGATAATATGATCTAAAAAGATATAATAATATTTTATTTAATAATGTTTTTTTTCGATCTAAAACTCAATGTCCACTATTTTATTTAAAATGTAAGTTTGAATTCAAAAAGTGAATATGATATGATCGTTTAAAAATCTTGACACTCATTGGGCGATGAATGTATATATTTAATAACTTGTATTCTAGAGCAAGAAGATGTAGTGACGGCAACATTGAGCTCAGCAGCGGTAAACTGCCCCGGCACATTGCCAGGCGATGGAGCAGAGCTACACTGGCAACAAAAGCTAGAAGCGGCACAAAATGTTCTGTTTTGCAAGGAACTATTTGCACGGCTTGCAGCTGAGGCCGTTCAGCTAGACGCTACCATCCCACATATGGTGGTCGGCACCCAGATCATGGCTACTGTAAGTTTGAAATAATATATTACAGTTATCTCTTGTTTCTTCTCTTCCTTTTTCATTGCATTGTCATTGAGAATCAAATTATTGTTTTTTTTATTAATTTGCGGGATTTCAACTGCAGGTACTGCCAGGCATTCAGCTATTGATAAGACTTTGTCACAACAACGGACAGAATAACAACAATAATACCAATGAAAGCATAAAGGTAAAAAGTAAGCTAACTTATTTATTAAATGATTGGTATTTTTACTAAGAGTAGCGTGATTATGAATGTACCGGCTTGACTCACGTACGTTTTTCGGGGTGGCCCGGGGTGGCCCGGTAAGAGTAGCGTCTTAATTTCAATATAATTTATTAAATATGAATGTAATAAAATTATCATTAGAAATGACATGTATGAAGTACTTGTAATTCATGTTGACTAGCAGACTCGTCAGTAATAATAAAATCTAATAATAAGTGTAAAATAATTAGTGGCACGTGTGCGTAGAGCGAGGTGGGCGGCAAGTCGGAGCACGACCACGTGCTGGAGCACTCGCTGCACCAGCTGCTGCGCGCCGTGCACCACGCCAACACGCACCACCCCTTCCCGCACCCCGCCACCGGCCCGCTCGGCCCCACCAAGCGCCGCTCGCTCGCCGGTAGCCGCCCTCCGCACACCGCCCGTGCCCTTACCACGCACTCACATACCGACCATACAATTACGATTCATTCTTGTGCGATCATTGCATCTACCAAAAAAGCACAAGTATTGAATACATCACACTAACTAAACATACGCCTAGATTTATATCCAGATCCGAACCTCTACTGAATTATCCACATTTTAATATAAAATATGGCTGGCTGAAACGATGAAGGAAAATATCTTGACTCCTACATAGTTTAGTATTCTTCATGTTCTTTAAGGCGATTTAAATGTACCAATCTTCATTTGGGTAGCGTAGTACAGCATCAATCTTTCTCATTCTGAAAGTCACTTAAAGAACTAATGGGTTCACATAGATGATGGTAAACTAAGTCACTTGAGAGTAACTGTCCTAATCCTCTACTTTTTGCCCCAGGCCCCATGGCAGCAGACCGATTCGAGCTGCTAGAGATGAGTAAGGAACAATCACTTCTGGAGCAAATCATCCAGCAAGCGCAACACTTTTTCATGCGTCGTCGAAGCGAATACGTACTCGACACTATCGCCAAGGAGGTACACTAGAAAAATATTAAGGCATAATTTTTCATAAGAGCTGTTGCGTTATGTAAATCTTGTTCCTGTTCTTATAAAATTTATGTAGGTATAATTCCCTATTCACAGGTGAAGGATCCGTTAATAGTGTCACATTGGAACGCCCTGAACAGCCCGACACAGTCGTGCGTTAAAATTAACATCATGGCGTATGGGTGGGTACACATCGTTTTAAATTTAAGAGAATCATTGGTCATTTGTTAACTATAGGCCTCTTATACCAGATATTGGATATTTAGGTTTGAAAGATTCGTTACTCTGTGCAAAAGATGTAACAATATAAATTATTGTGTTTTGTTCTATGAGGCAGCGGATCTCTCTGCTGTATTTCGATTTGAAAAAAATTTAATAGTATAGTTAATAGTAGACATTTACAAAAATGTCAAAAAATCCCTAAAGTGCACGTCCCATAACAATCGTGAATCGTGACGAATAAAGAATTTTACTTGAAATAATTCCTTATTTACAAATTATAAGGAGTTGAGCTTTTACACGAAATAAATGAGCTTTAATATGTAACGTAACATCACGCCTGTAATCCTCGAAGAGGTGGGCAGAGGAATGTAGTACACTCTCACGTTTCACCAGTTAAGTTTAAGTTCCATGGAATAGGTGGTAAACCTATTGCCATTATACCTATTGACATAAATCCAGACTCCGAGTCACTACCAGAAATAATTCTCAATTAGAAAATCAGATAGTATCCGGGATTTGCACCTAGGATCTCCCAATTGGTATTCGCGTTTACAACCTCTTGACGTACGAGACAGTCAAGTATCAACAAGATTAGTCATGAAGTTATTAAAAATATATCAGGGGTCGTTAAGTATTTCAATTGTTATCGTGGCGTATATACTTTAGATTCTAGAATATTAAAAGAATTTACATCACCACAAGCCGTTTTATCAAAAATTTGTCAGTATATTAATTATGTGTGTAAATTTATGAGATCTTTGTGGAACATCGATTGTATCGAGGTATCACGGCCAAATACGCTAGCCGCCGATGGGCAGAAGCGTAGGTGGTGTGAGAAACTGATGCAACTAAGTGGGTATTATGTATATAAATTTTCTATGGAAATGCACCAGAGTGCTCATTAGTTGAAGACTATGTCTAGGTATGAACGCACATAAGCTGATGATGAGTGTCCGCGGCAGGTACGACGCCGTGTGCCGCACGTCGCTGGTGGTGCACGTGGGCGAGAAGACGCTAAAGTGCATCTGCCGCGACGGCCGCGTGCGCCACCTGTCCTACGAGCTGCAGGAGTTGCGCGACCTCATCTACTGCCAGGTACATATATTTATGGTTACTAACTTTCATTATAAGTGTGTCGACTATAATGAGTCGTTTTCCGTCCAGAGGCGTGTGTTATTATACGTGTAATGCGATTTCCGTGAACGATAGCTCGTTTTGTAGTAACCGCAGACCACGCATGTATAGTACCTACTGGTTATTATTAATTTATACAAGTACTTTACATCTAGTCAAATTGTCATTCACATAACACGCATTGTTAATTAATGTCTTAATACATATTATGTCAATTTATATATAATTCAACAACTGAATGATTGTTTCTTATTGGTTATTTTTGTTCTGTATTTAAATACTTCACATTCTTAGAGCATAGAATAAGTTATGTAAAACCAATTTAGATGTCGTAACAGCTAAATATTTCTCAAGTTTTTCCTCTTCGAATAAAGTCAATAAACATTCTACGCCATCTGACATTATGCGCATAAAATAAACTTAGAATACGCCACCTAGTGGTAGCTTGGGTAAAACATCATAAATTGACATTGTTTTCTCCAAAAACATCTTGCATTATAGAAAAATTGCAATTCCTTTAAATCATGGACTCTACGAGTTTTATAACTTATTATATATATTAATTATACTAATTAACTATGCAACTTTAGTAACCATCTAAACTGAACATTAACAGTTAATTTTTAAAACGTCATTATATATAATTAATTGTATTCGAGGCGCTAAAGGTCTGCGTTTAATGTTGATTTTCCCAACTACTGCCCATCTCTGTTTTTAAGCAACTGACCAAAACAATAATACATAAATTTGAGGTGGAATTGGGACTCATCAGATTGTAATGATATGAACTATGATATTTCGTTTCCAATTATTTATCAAGTACCGCGGTAGCGGCACGCCGTTAAGTATGCGCGCTACTGAGGTACTAATCTCCTAACAGAGCCCATTTGCAATTGCAAAATTTTCAATCCTCGATAAAATTTGTTCTTTCTAACTTCAGCACATTTAAACGAGTTTTCTAGTAGATAATATTCATTTTTACTCAAATAATTTTAATTTTCGAAAATATTTCATCTAAATAAAGACATAAAAGCAAGTGAAATATGCTAGCTAACATTTTGTGATCCTACCATAGAAAAATTCTGACCGTATTTGACAGAAAAAGTGAAATTTTTATCGTGTACCAACTTTATTACGTTAGTGAAATCTCAACATTAGGGATGTGAGATTAATAGAAAAGAATCGATTAAATAAAAATCGTTTTTTCTTTACCCGAAATTGATTGATTTGGAAATAATCGATTTTAATAACATACAATCGATTTTTTTGTATTGTTTACGAATATATGCATTTCATATTCCAATAATAAACTTAGAAGATTCATATCAACAATTTATCACATTAAAATCAAATAAAATTATACGATTTAAAAAATTACCAATTCAAAACTAAAAATCGAAGGCAACGTTCCTTTAAAATTTCAAGGTAAAAAATGAGGAAACCAAATAGCATTATTGATACAAATGTTATAACTATTAAATGTTTTATTTACTATAATAAAAATGAAATGATGAGCATCTCAACAAAATTACAAACTCATTGTCTCAAAAACTAAAATATAAATCAAATAAAAAAATGTAAACTTATTAAAAATACACGTTTTGAAGTTAGGGGTCACCTTTCCAATTTCTTCTTCTATGTTTTATATGTTTCATTTAAATTTCAGTTACCGAATGATATGTAAAACTATATGCAGTAAAACCCGATGGGATCAGTCTCACGGATACGCATAAAACACCCCCCCCCACCCCCCATTCGCCCCTATACAGCTGATCTTGATAAATTTTACTACTCGTGTCAACGCTCTGTCTTGTATGAATAAAGTAACAAACTACGATAAGTATGGATCCTTTAGTGTCGTAGTATTTCAGTTACTCCACCAACCTAATGCACTTAAAGCATCATGTAGGTCTACAAATCGATAAGAGTTGTATAAGGCTGTAGGTAGTCGGGATAGAGTAAGGCAGAGGTCGACAAAATGCTATGTTAGTTCGATTATATTGCCACTCGTAATATGTGATATTAATAAATAGTTTTAATATAATTAAATTGACATGACTAGGACATAATAAATAAAATGTAATTAATGATTGAATAATTTATAAAGAATAATAATTTCTACTAACATTAGGTATAAGATTTAAACTAACACTATGGATTGTTACAAAAGACTGATGTCCGAAATAAAGATTACTATTATTGTTAAACTTTAATGTCACTTCTTCTAAAGTATCAATATAATAAAATCAATGGAAAGTTTCCTATCATGGCTGCACTAATTAACTATTTGTTCAATAGTTTTTAATTTCGAGTTTTATTTGATTACATATGATTCATATACAGATACACAGTCTTGCCATCGCATATTTTGTCTTAAATCACTTTTAAGTAATTTTTGACATAATTATCCAAATGTCCGCTTTAAATATATGTTCTCACCTAATAAAGGTGATCGTTTCCTTTTTCTATTTGTTTCCGTGACTTCTCTTATTCATCTTATGCCGTCAAGTAAACTAAAGAGGTTGTTTATACATAGTTGATCACATTTCTTCTCTTCATTACTATTTAGCACGATAACTGTGTCTTATTAAATAACGCACCTTTAAATATCTTTATGCTTTTTCATTAATTAAAACTACGGTTTCACTTTTTACTAAACTGTCTATTTCGCAAATGAGTCTAGCCCACTGGTCTAGTTGTAAGAGTCGTAAGAGCTGGTCTTTCCTTTTAAAATATATTGTTAGTAGTACCTGTGGAGTTTATGACTGACTGTGGGATTATTTAAGGTTTATTAAATATAACAATATAAATAAAATTATATTTTCCCAAAAGTAACCACTTTCGTTAAAATTATCAATATAGAAATCATAGGTTACTATTCCTTTAGCCTGGTGATCTTTGAAAATACATTGATCCAGAATGTTTTTTTCTTTCAAAAACCAAATAGATTTACCATCGGTTTAAAGAGCAGATTTTTAAGAATATCATTATGCAATTTGTTTCCTGTAAATGTCAGCACTGGACTCCCTTAAGCGTTGACAATGTGTCCGCAGGCTCGCAACGAGCGTGATGCTGATGTTCGCGGTGGCGATCTTCATTAGCTACGGATTGCACTGCTACGTGCCCGTGGAGGTACTGTGGCGCGGTTACGTGCAGCCGCGCCTGGCCGGCGCCGCGCCGCCCCGCCAACGCCTGGCCGAGTACGCGCTACGCATCTCGCTCTGCCTCGTCACCTGTGAGCTGCGCTCTCTACTATTCATTTACAGTTTTATTCCATTCCTTTAGAATGCAAGTGTCCATTGTTAGGGAAGTCAAACATCCAGTCTGATGTGTAAACGACATATCAGACCTACATAATGGTAGCTAGTAGTAGCAGCGATTACTATCTACTTCCACGTGTGCTGCGGGTCTCTGGCTCTCGTATTTATACTTTTGGCGCTGGACTCTAAAACCATAGACAGTCATGAGGATTTCCGGTAAAAATCAAAACTTAAAACTATGGAATAATGTTTCCCCTTCTACGGCAAACCCTTATCGCCTATCCCACGTGCACTGAACGCGTCAGACACGTTCGTCTCTTGAAGGAACTCTTTATCAGGCCCTCGTTTAATACTACTCGGATGTGACTATTATTATTGTTTTTAGTCAATACGAAGTGATACTATATGAAAACGAAGAGGTAACATATTATATGTTATTTAAGTATAAGAATACATACTGTAACATCTATTTGTTTTTTCTCTCTCTCTCTATCTCTACATCCAATGTCTTCCCACGAGCTAGGCTCTGTTGTAGCACGAAGTTAGCCATGTATCGACATTGCGATAGTGTTGCCATCTATCGTGCCGCGTTTCGTTGA
>DWEC01003884.1:0-10251 GCA_018245735.1 Microceris miodesmiata | reverse complement strand
CACACCTATGGAGTTTCTTTCGCCGCTTCTTCTCCATAGCGAGGCATCTTCCGAAGCGGTGGTAGCATCATTTTGACTTACAAAAAGTGTTCTTATGAACCAATTTTGAATAAATGAATTCGAATTTGAATTTGAATTTGAAATATCTTGTTGCCGAGGTGATTAGCCCTCAGTTCGAAATATAATTGTACATATTTCTATTATTTTATTTTGAGAATGGGACTCGTCCAAAACGAACTGATTTTATTGCGTTTACTTTTTGTTTTTCATTATCAAACTGTATCTACTGCTGACCTGCGGCTCTCCCAGTGTGTCCCACCACACCAACTAGTATTTTTTATGTCGATAATTAACTATAGTACGTGGCTGCTGCCGCGTGGTACGGTTAGCATAAAAATAATTACTGAAAGTTTAATTTTATTTCAAATATATGTTTGTAACATTGAAAATTTATTTTCAATAATCAATTATTGTTAATGTAAAGACAAGTTTGCACATAGACTATAAATTTATAAAAAGCAAACATGTTCCATGCAATAACTCCTATTCTTTTTTCTGTTCAATTAAATAAAAACAATAGTTATTTGTTCAATTGGTGGCTTTAATTTATTACCCATTAAGTATATTTGTTCTGTTGCAATTGTAATAGATTTTGAGGCTACAATTTTTGTATATAAGGTGTCAAATTTCTTTCAGTTGCACAGTCTCAGGGCGTAAAGTCGAAAGATTTGCCGTGAAGATGCATATATTCTCATTGCTGTTCTGTGTTCTCAAAGTAAGTATAGCTGCGTTTGTTTGTCACACTTCCTAAATTTTTAATTTAATGCGGGTAGAATTTAAAGAAGATAATTTTTAAAATTGAACCACACACGCTTCCATGGGCCGGTGCTTCATCTATTGTCTATGAAAGTTAACATAAATCTATGGACTTAAATATTGGTATTGGGAAGAAACTAAAATTATATGAACTTATTCAAGTTTCAATTACTGCAGATGTCTTTGTCCTTCTCAACCATAAAATATGTAACCAGGCTTATAAAGACTTAAGATATTTAATATATTTTTTTTGTATATGTACCTAGTTATATCCGTAATGCCGGATAATGAAAAATTCGACCATTAAATTTTAGTTCCTTGTATTTTATGTTAGGGGTTGATTTGTGACATTCGTGCGATTTTATCATCTGAGTATTGTCATGATCATAATCATCGTCAGTCCGTCTCAGTTCACTTCCGGACATTGGTTGACCGGAGGTGGGTTTTGTCAATAAACGCGACAGTGGGCTTGCGGGTCCGATGCGCAGAGCAGAACTTCTCGAATCGTCTACGTCTGTATAATGGACTTTTTGTAATGTAATCCGTTTATATTTACATAACTCTCAATATACATTTTTCTATTTCCAGTTGCTGAGTATACACGTCTCAGCTCAACAGAGTAAGTATATTTTAATTTATTCACGTGGTTTGGATGGCAGAGAGCATTGGGCGCTAAAAAACACGATCCTTACAGACCTATAGTGTTTCTTCTACATTCACACTCCCTCCGTAAACGCACGACTTCTGACTCCCCTCATCAGCGAATATTTGGCTTATGTGCTTACTACGAATAGACAATTTTTCTTCCTTTTTTGTTTTCTTTCAATAAGCTGCCGCCAGTTAACGTTGTTTGGAAGAGATCGCTCCTTTAGTGATAAAACCTACTTACCAAATTTTGTTAGGCACTGCAGTGCTGTGTATTTTCTTTTGTGTGTCACAAATTGTACTGGGACATGATACAATGTGTGGCATTGTATTGCGCTACAATATAATTTGAGGCACAACGCAGTATGGTATAGTATCAACCCATGTTCTAGGTTACACGAGCTTCAGTGACAGCAGCGCGTCGAACAACGCGAACAACTATGCATACCAATACTCACTATCTGGCCCCAACTACAGTGCGAATCAGGCCAGCGCTGGCTATGACCAGGCGGCCAGTGCTGCTAACTTCCAGCAGGTGTCGTCTTCTGGGCCAGCTGGATCCACTTATAGCACAGCGCAATCCAACCGCGACGCTAGCAGCTATGGATACAGTAAATCTGGTATGTCTTCTACTATGTCATATCACTGGCACGTACTCTATTAAGACAAGGCACCAATTAATAGTTGAGCGGAAAGGACAAGTATGCAGTTTTGTCTTGCGAGGTGAACGGAGTCCTTAATGGGTCCGCTCCACTCGCCGTGGAAAACCGGCTTAAAAACCCATCCTGTCTATGAAAGTGGAGTGAGAATAAATTCGGCTGCTTATGAGAATAAACCGGATAAACAAACAGACAGACAATCAAGTAAAATGTTCAGAAAACATATTTGTTGGTAACGCACAATGAATACAAATGCAATTTGAGTTTTAATAGTCTTTATTTCCTAATCACAGATTAACACTTCATTCGAGGGTCTTAATTAAAAATATTGTAAAAACTCAAATACAGGTTAACTTTATGACGAATACATCATTTTAGCAAACTCCATCAACCCAGCGTACACCTCCTTAACAGCTATATTAATTTGTGCGGGTTCCAGAAAGAACCCGCCGATCCCTTCGCCCCTTGTCTCTATGATGTACGAGTGCACGACCCCCGAGGCGTACGCCCAGTCGATCGCCATTCCAGCTCCGTTCTCCAGACCCGAGCGGCTAACGCTACCAATCTTAAAAATATGTTTGTCTACCTTGTACATGGCCTGTAAAACATAATCGAGCGGTAAGAACTTTAATAGAAATAATAAATGCATACAAAAGAATAGAATAATAATAACAAAGACCTTTATAGTATTATAACATGAAAGGATATCCCTCCTCACGATTGGCAACGTTTCCCGGTAATTTGGCAGTACTAATCCAGCGTGGATTGCCACGGGCTTAGGCTAAAGACTGACCAATTTGCAAGTTTTTGAAATCTTAAGTGTAAAAGCCTAACCAACTGCCAAACTATTGAACCAATGCTTCAATGAACCAATGTATAAATGAACCTATGCTTCAATGAAAGAACTGTAGGCTAGATGTGTATGATGAACACTAGCCTAACTTTATTAATATTAATTATTAATTTTAGCAAAAGCACTAATAGGAAGTGAAAAGCGTAGAAATAGGAAGTATGAAGTGAACTAAAGCGAACATTAAATGATAGATATATTTAAAGCGAAAGAAAAAGAAGTTTTATTGCGATAGAAACAATAGCGAACAATAGGCAAGCGAAATAAACCAAGCGGTGCGGTGGTTGCGCACGCGCAACTAAGTCTAGACTGCTTACTCGTGCGCGGTGCGCGGTACACGTGCCACTATGTAAGGGGCTGGCGCAAGCAGCAGAAGCGTAGCGAAAGCGGAGATACGCCACAGAACTTTCAAATAATAGGATACAAATAATAATATAACATTAAATTCATTTCGACAAACTTCAGTTCGATCGGTCAAAGCTTGAATGACCTTCGAAGCAAATTGCGTAAAATTGGTTATAATCGTAAAGAGCTACTTACTGCAGCCACTTTCTTACTGATCGCGATATGCCGCTTAATATCCGGCGTGGGAGTTGGATGCAGTGCCCAAGGAAATAAAACCATCCTTCCGAAAGAGCGCACAGATATGAACGTTAAGAAATGTGTGCTCGATAGCAAATCCTGAAACAATGATGTAATAATTCTGGATCATACACACACTTTCGAAAAGCTGTAAATGCAACTGGAAATGTAACAATGTTGCTTCATTAATAATAAATTGCTGCCTTTTTTGTTATTATTTTATTTTTACGTTATGCTGTTAATTAAAGTAAATAGTATTTTAGTCGTTTTAGATAATATTAAGATAAATATAATCCATTGAAATTCCAGGAAAACTAAGTACTTTGAGGTCGGTGTTTTATCTTTACTTTTACGAGTATGTCGAGCCAAAAGCAAACAAACAGGAAAATACATGAGATAATAATATTGTTTTTCTGTGAATGAGAATAAGGCACGGTTTAACCGCTATTATCTATAGTTCTACACATATACCTACATCCAACCCCCAAAACGTACTATTGGGGCAGAACAGTTAGCGTCAGTTAGTTTCCATAAAACGCTATAAGTTTTTCTACACGGTTTTTAGAAATCGTGTTCTATTAGGATTCTCTAACGTAAAATTCCTAGTAGCACCAGTTTGGATTTACATCCGATGTAAGCAAATATGCTCACCAACTATTTCATGAAACGACCTAACGCCAACTGGTGAAGCGTGGGAATGTATTACACTGTTCTGTCTCCGTCTTCGGGATTTACAGGCGTGATGTTATTTAAAGTTTTCTAAAGTGTGTATAATGTTAGAGTTCTTGTCTACAATCCACATTTTTTCTGTTCTGTTATAAATCTTACTATGTTATAATCTACAAATTCAAATTCAAATTCAAAAATGTTATTGTACAACCATCATGAAAGTCCACCTTAACAGCTACATGAGACGCGAACACATTCATTCCGTTTGAATTAATTCTGTATCATGTTTATTTGTTTCCACTCAACATATTACTCGTATTTCGGAAACTATATATCATTTTAGACGTACATGGGGCAGTGCTTAATACAGCAAGATATATACATGTAGCAAAAGTGTTATCGTGTCCACTGACGATAAATATGCAAGTATTAAATTTTATTAATTACTTTTTACCGAATAAGTTTATTATTTAACGTCTCGTCACCTATATGCAAATAGTGTTTATGTAGAGTCCCGTTCACGATAAGGCACCGAAATCTTTACTCAATTAATAGATAATTCTATCTATGAAACTTAGATTTCTTAATGTTTCTTTATGTTTGATGAAGCGTTTCAAATTAGTCCGCACTAACAACATATTCGCCATCATGGAAAGAATTTTTTAATTTGACAGTAATATCTACTTCACACAAACGAATCAGGAAAACTTAAGCAACAAGTATGTGGCAAGTTGGTATTACATGTTTGTGTGACATTTTTAAGAAAGACGTAAAATGAGCGCTATGACATGGGGTTCTTTAAAAAAATCGTGTAATGAGCGCAATGATATGGGGTTCTTAAAATAAGACGTGAAATGAACGCTATGACATGGGGTTGTTTAAGATAGGCGTGAAATGAGCTATGACATGGGGTTCTTTAAGAAAGATGTAGACAGAATTCATTCAACACCGGCTAGGGCTTCGCAACTCCTGTGTTGTACACACAGGTTCACAAACCACAATGACTAGTCACCATCATGTAACTCGTCTAACTGGCTCCCGAATTTTATTAATTGAAAAACGTAAAACATAACACACGAAATAAACTATCCCGAGATAAAATAACGTAGGTACCTGCAAAAAATCTACAAATCCTTACTAAACCCTAAACAGACTTATTGCATATTAACTCCTACTTAAATTATTATATAAATACACAATACAATCGAAATTTTATTTCGATGTATTCGATGTATTTATCATTTTACAAAAGTAACAAAATCATGGTTGTGATGACAAATAGCTTTAGGTGTTATGTGGTTTTTTTATGACAAAAATTGCGTTGACACATTTTAGGAGGGTTACGTACTTCGGAAAGCACGTTAAGTAGTCGGTCGGCTTCGGGACTAATATTTGTAATGCAATCAGCCTCATTCAGCCCCTCTAACCATATTACCTACCACAAAGAGTGAACAATGACCGTCAATTATAATGACAAAACAAATGCCTTCACAGTGCGAATAAAAGAGGAACAGGTATCAAAGGAGAACAAAACTTATATATCTTGACCAAATACATAGGTCAGATACTACATACATAGTTTATGGGAAGTTAGAAGTCACGTAAGTCGAAAAGCGCGTACATATACATGATGAATGTAAGAATAGATATATTTAACACCCTGCACTCCCTGCCTACCCCGTAAAGCACCTGGCTTAATGATATAATTTTTTTTTTTTTGTAAAAAATATATCCTTACCCTTATTGCTATAGCCTCTGCCTCTGAAAATGGCTCTATACCGCAGAAATTCGGGCTGCAAATCGTATTCGAACCTCTCTGGCACCAACTGTAACTGCAATGGAAACGAACAGCTAGTCGTTTACCAAATGGGCACATCCTGTTATAAGTAAATTGGTAGAGTCGTCAAAAGTGAACTCTATAAATGTAGAGCCGCATTCGTATGCGCATATAAATAGCATTATCAAGACGAAGTTGGAATATTCCATGTATATTTGCTTACCGTGTTACTACAATGAAATAACAATGTACAGCTATTGTTTTGCAGCAGAAATAACTATCAGGATGTTTCCAGGATTGAAATTCGGAAACAGTATTTGACTTGAAAAGAGAATAGCAAAACTCTTTAGACTTGTCATAGTATCTCTTGTAATCTGCTATAAAGCTTACCATTCAATTACATTTTATTTTCATACACGAGCGTAAAGATAAACACGTAAATAATGTTATCCTTAAACGACTTATGGAAAATGGAAATTATGGGATATCACCTTCAAATAACTTTACCGGAAAATCCAGAATTTAATGGCCGGAGTAGTATGGCGTAATAGAATTACAAACTTGAATATAAATTATCCCAAGGTACGAGTATGTACAAGGAAGTGTGAACTACTGGAGAAGAATAGTGAAAGAGAGCAAAAATACACAGAGAGGATGGTTTATGAAAACTACTAATATTTGTATTATTGACAAGGATAGGGAATAATTATATACGGTATTATTATATCGTGGGAAATAAAATAAAAGCGTGGTATAAATATAATTAGGCAAAGTGATGGAAAAACTGTTGGAAAAACACGTCTATTATTACCGAAATCGAGAGTAGTCAGAAAACGAACATTTATCTAAAATATTTATACACATTTTTCAAAAATATGTAGGTATAAATAGACAGTTCACAATAGACGGTACGGACACTCAAAACGATTTTTATTTACCAAAATGCTTTCAAACGCCACCAATATTGTACGTGGATTGAAAAATGGTAGTACTGCACTGGTTCCGCACGACCGGCGCGCCTCTTAACTCTGAACTCTTGAGTAAATCGAATCGAAATCCATTGATTTTCGAAATTGGTTTACTTTATATCAACAACTCGAAATCTCATGTTTGTTTTATTTAGTAGTCCACCCCACTACACTCAATCTATCGCATACCCAACTAGACAAATGTTTGTACATATGTCGAGTTGGGTATGCGATAGATTTAAATTGTTTTAAACTCATAGTTGTACAACAGTCTAACATTAATTTGACTAATAATTCGTTTGTTAGCGCTTCGTAATATAGCGCTGCTAATTGTTTTAAGGTTATGTTTCGTTTTTCGATCCTTGTCTATTTCTGATCATTGCTATAGATTAGTTTTTCATTTAGAACATATTTTAGAAAAATGCTCGTTGTTCCTGTTATGGAAATTCTATAGATGAGATTAATAATTTTAAGCTATTTCTATGCGGTTAAGTTACATCTATCTGATATAATGATGATGATGATGAAATTTATATTAGTTATGGAACAAATACTGACTACATACAACTCAAATCCCAGACATAGTAATACAGCATACCATCGAATAAAAATGATTTAATATATATCTTCTTAATGGGTCAAGATCAGCGTTCATTTTTAAATGTTATCGTTGTAAAAGGATTATCCGAAAACCGTGACTGATTGCTTAGACGGCGCCAGTTGTTCAGTACAAGCATGAGTCTAAGGAAATCTCATATCATACACAGAATAGGTAGATCCAATCGTTAGTGTCTCAATCCATTAACCAAATACTTTGTAAATATATTATCAATAAAGTTAACAGGTGTGCTAAAAGCCGTATTTCAGTACAATTATAGTGTTAATAAAAATTGGCGTACAAGTAATAAATTTCAAAGAATGTAATACATTAAAATATATAGTATAAAAAATTATGATCAATTGTGTTTAATTATAGATTATATCATTCCGTTTCGATAATAAGATCCTTTTGTCGTCAACGAGCTCGATAAAACAAAGAATTAAACCAAAATATTATACCTAGAAGAATTTCCAACTCAGAGAGAGCAACGACTGAGAAGAACAAGAAATTTATAAAGCCTAAATCTATTATATAACAAATGAGTTAAAATGCAATTTGTTTGTAACTCGGCCCCAAAAAAGGGGATTGCTAATAAATTCAGGATAAAAGGGAATTAGGACGATCCTCTTTCACCGAGTCGAAAGTTGATGCGGAGTAGACAAGGATTTACACCTTTTCCATTATAATTAAAATACTTTTTGGATATTCAAAATCCTTCGGAGTTTTAATCATCGTATCCGATTAATAAATAATATTATATTTAAAGTTGATTAAAAAGGGCTAATAAAGTTTTATTGTTTTCCATATATGTAGCCATCCAATGCCAAAATATTCAGTTTGTACACGGCTGTTGAGACAGCTGAAAATCTATATAATATATGTACATACGTATAATAAAATACAAATATACATACGATTAAATACGTATTTTACAACAAATACTTATGCGTATTACAGAAAATATGTGTCCTGGATGAGATCCACTCCGTCCCATCCAATTGTATCCACGAACGCGGACGCAACACCTGTACTGTATATTGTTCTAAATTATAGTACATTGTACTGTATTGTATTGGACTATATGGTACTGTATTTGACTGCAGTATAATGTATTGTACTGCACTATACTATATTGTACGTTACCATAGTATATCCCAATTTTATTGGTAATGTACTAATTTAAACATATTTATACGCTTCCACGCTGGTCTGCAATATTAGAAACAACACAGACAAGCACAATGTAAATAAAACAACAGTAAATGTAAAATGCTTGATAAAAAGGTTTGATGATTATTATTGTTATTATGATAAAATCTTTTTCTACATAATTGTAGTACAAACCACGTAATTCTAAAACTCGAGCTCAGTAGAGTGCTATTGGAGAACATATGGACAACAGTCGACAGAGGTAAGCTGATAAGGATGCTGATGAATTCTAAAAGCGCGTTTGTCATCACATCTGTCGCAGAACCGATAGCTGCTGGAGCAGACGTGTTCTCGAGTGGAGACCGCGATTTGGCAAACATAGCGTAGGACGCGCTCCAGCTAGGTGGAGTGACGATATACGCTAAGGGGTTAGCAGTGGTTGGATGTATAGAGCAGAAGATCGTGCTCAGTGGCGTGCCATTGGAGAGGTCTATGTCCAGCAGTGGACGATGACAGGCTGATTGTGTGTATGTGTGTGTGTGCGTTGGTCAGTTTGTTACCGTAAAGTCAGTTTAATGTGTACGTACCCAAAGTTTCTGTTAATGTCCACACCGTCACACGGCCCACTGAAGCTACGCCTGTTCTTCCTCCACAGCCGGTCTTTCGTCATAGAATATTCATAGCCATCTGGGTTTAGAACTGGTATTATGTACCTGAATGAAAATCAAATTTCGTTTATTAGGTAGTTATGATGTTAACAACAGGTTTATCTGTAATTAAACAAATGTTTTTCATTTTGATATATGAAGGTTTGAATTGCGACATTTAGCGACGCTTAAAATTTACAATATCTAAAACATTACCCTACTTATTTTGTGTCAACATTGATATGAATAAAAAAAACGGTTATAAACAATATTATTATTCTTTTATAAAAGACGATATATTACCCTATCGTCCTTTAAGTCGAGAGCACGGAATGCCAGATATCTCTATCCTTCCAGACCTAACCTATTTCTTCCACATTCACCTCTGTCTTCGTACACGCACGCCGATTTCAGCTATTTCTACCTCCTTCCTCGATCAGTAACTGGCCTATCAGGTCAAAATAGGTGAGCCTTGGTGAGCCTCGGCTCATGCGTTTATCATCATTCGCATGGTATATCCATATTGTCATAATTATATACGCACTGTATGGAAACGTACCAATCGATATTTCTTATATGATTTGATTGCTGACTGAAGTTCCGCGCCATACCCTCAATAAAATAAAGCACCGAAACGATGGCAGTCCATTCCCTTGCGTGTATACCGCTGGCGATCAGAGCTGCTTGATTAGAGGCACGACCGCTGGATAATTTTAACATCTAAAAAACCACAAACATATGCTTAACCATTTATAAATTTTTTTGTAGATATTTGAAGTAATGGCTGGCAGACTTGGACTTTAGCCGTTCTCATTCTGGGAGGAGACCCGTGTCCAAGAGTGGAACAATAAAAGGGTTGATGATGATGAACCATGATAAATATTTAAC
>DWEC01003883.1:0-10251 GCA_018245735.1 Microceris miodesmiata | reverse complement strand
TTAGGTTAGGTTAGGTTAGGTTAGGTTAGGTTAGGTTAGGTTAGGTTAGGTTAGGTTAGGTTAGGTTAGGTTAGGTGTTCACATCCCGGGTCGCGTACTATTGGATTTTTCTAATTTCAGATTTTCTAGTAGTGATTCGGAGTCTGTGTCTGTGCGTGATGTATGACATGGCAATAGGCTCACCACCTACCGCATGGGACTTAAACGTAACTGGTGGAACGTGGGAGTGTACTACACTCCTCTGCCTACCTCTTCGCGAATTACAGGCGTGATGTTGCGTTTTCGTTACTTATCCTAATTTTGCTACGATTTACTTATTCTAATCAATCTCTAATGCACTCTTGGAAATGGGTCTTCTCCTCGTAGAATAATATTTGATGTTTTAATACGCCATGTGGGCTACAAGCGCGTAACAGATAAACGTGAACTATCATATGTAAAATTTTAATCGACTAACACAGGTACAGGTTTAATAATCCAAACAACCATATTATATATTATGGAACCTTGTCGCTCTTTCAATGAAATGTAAATACTAATGTAAGAACATGGATGTAGGGAGTAACCCTTGTAATGTGATTGTGTGAGTACTTTGAGTTAGTGCAGTGAGTATAGTTATTAGTAAAACTATCGAAATATTTTACTATTAACTGTACCGGCTTAACTCACGTAAGTTTTTTCGGGGTGGCCCGACTAATTTCGGACTTGTACTAGGTCCTTCCTCATGAACTCCGTGCGTTTGCGGCGAGGTCCCGTCGCAGAAATATTATAATGTTATATTGGAATTTGAAATATTCTTGATTAGTAATTGAATTGTAGGAATAAATAGTTACATTAAAGAGATGGTCAGGATCTGTGTCATTAGAAGTTGGTCATAGATATGTTGCTTCGCTACTGGCTCAGGTTGTCATCTGTGTAATACATAGAATGTATATATACTTGTATGTCTAATGTGTATACACATGGCTCAGGCACCAACAACCACTTTGAACAGAAACACAAAACATTTTAACAATTGTTTCACAGTAGAATTAGATGTATATGTTCTGTTAACAAATTGTAGGTACCATTTTCGAAATTGGACAATTTTCCGAGTCGTGTATATTCTGTTTTCCTTTTTAGAACAAGGTCATTTTAAATGTATGCCTGTCGAAGTCCCTCTCGACTATGAATACATACATTTTGTGTCAATTAATGGTAGATTTTCGATTCGCAGTAGAACTAACAACCTGCGATTCTTACGATATAAATGAATGTTCTTAATACTGATTGAGCTCCGTTCTCGAGTAAAAAACTGTGACAAAGTATTTTTAAAATATCCAAAGGAGTTTTCCTTAATGTTTATCTGCGCACTACTGACGTACATTGGTTACGGTTATTTTTTATTACATTAACCCATTACCACGATTTACATCGGTGAACACATATTATGAACATATTTTATAAATCGGTAGTGAACATATTTTATTCATGTATAAAAAGTACAAAATCTCATATTAAATAGGACGTGGTCTTCGCGTCAGGCTGCGCGGTACAAGATCCTATAATCGATATCCATTTGCGTGGCTCAAAGGTTCTACTGATGTAAGTACATTGGCTGAGTTAATTTAAAACCCGTAGATCATAAGTAGTTAAGTTCTTAAAGCGGAGTTACGTATTTGTAAACACACTGTATAATTGGCGGCGGCGCTTGGCACGGCCTGGCACCGGCGCGCGCGCACCGTACCTACTCGTACGTACGGCTATAGTTGTACATGTGTGCAACTGCCTACGAAGACCTGTTGTATGAGTGTCCGTTTGATTGGTTTCGTGCCTAGCGTAATCGTGAATGTTTCGATTAATATTGATAGGTTTTTATTTTGAATTAAATGTAATAATTAAGGCATTTTTTTTACTGGCATTAAAAGAGGGATTTTTTAAATTAAAAAAAAAACATTTTGCGTCATTCAATCTAATGATATTGAACTATAACTAAGTAATTAGTGATGCATAAACCATTGTACAGTAATTACGTTGTGATTATTGGTGGTATTTCAATGGAAAAAATCAACTTACTTTATGTAGGTACATTATTAAGAAGCAAATTATAAATAATAAATATAATTTTATAATTACATAATTAATGAACATTGTAGTAAATTACACGTATCAAAATTAATGTAGGATAAAATTATTTTAAATTAAAAATTGAACCTGAAAATTTATGTTTTATTGAATTTAAGAAATGAAAGCATATTTTATCAGTAAATGTTTCGTAAATGTCATTATAAGTTTCTATATCAAAACATTTAACAAGAATTGAACCTAATGAACTCTGCCGCGCTTATGCGACCTCGCTGCAACAGGCTCTCGAAGAAAGACCTCAAATAACATTCAAACTGTCTGGCTTTTAGTGAACATAAAGCATAATTAATTAATTATACTTTTAACAATTGCCAATTATAATTTGAAAAAGTATTAATTATAGTTGGAGACATAACTGACGAATGCATGTGTTCTATTTTTAAACTTTAACCGTTTACGTGCATATATTTCTAACCTAGTTTGCCGCGCAATATTGACGGTCACGCATCACTATATGTTGCAATCCATGCAGTTCTGATTCGTTTGTAATGCATATTAATAACGCTGATGTAATTATTGTATTCATTCAAACGGATACAGATTATCATTTTCGTATTCTCTATGAAACATTATGTACCTAATCTTTAGATAAAATCATTAAATCCGTAGGTTTTGTATAGTAATTGATTCAGTGGCATGTTAATTTAATATTTACTACTGTTAGGACAGTCTAAGTTCGTGATCCTGACTGATGGGCCGTGGGGTGGTCGTTTAATTTCTATCCAGGACAAATATTTTTATAACGTGTTTGTTCCTGGTTAAGTTGTAAAATATATCTATCTATATATCAAAGTATTCGGGGATTGAATCGAATGTATTGAGGTTTGTCACTATGGGTATTATAACTATAGTACTATACTACAGTACTATACTACAGTACTATACTATAACTAAAGTACTATAGGTACTAGTACCTACTATTCTTAGGCACTGTCTAATATTGTTTTAGGATATGATTGTTATTCTTATTTATGAATATAGGTATGACATCTTTCAATGGATCAAATACAAATCACCCATCTAACTTGCATAGTTACTCTTTTATTACTAGCCCTAGTTAATTTATCTGTCGCTTCTAATTACTATACTAGACATGACACTGTATAATATCGTTGCTATAGCAACAGTAACAAGCTCTCCAAGCAATCCCATGGTAATGAAACTGTCGTAAACCGACGTCTGTGCGCTGTGATAACTGTTGCCTGTCCTCGCTGAGAAGCAATTTAAGGGTCGAAAGACTAGATTCAGCCGGTTATAGCCGGATCGCACGGGTTTCAACTGGAATTGCAAGTCTACTAAGTGTATATTTCGCTTACGTATACCATTTGTAATATAGTGTACAGAGATATTAAAAATATTCGCTGTGAGTAGTAACAACAGGCGATTCTTATATATTAACCCCATGTTTAATTATTGTCTGTTTTTATGTACCTTTAATACAGATTGAATGTATTAACAAGTAAAGTAATTACGTGATTTTTGGGCCGTATGTTTTCAGGATATCTACCTTATTGTAGATGCAGTGATTCTTTAGCGGTTGGCCGCGTCAAGTGAGGTTATATTCAGTTGAATATATAATAACGCCCGTTATTTGACGATCATTTCGCATTATGTCGATGTTCTTAAGTAGCTCTAGTTTCGGTAATTGGCCGGCTGGATAGCTGTATTGAGAGTTTGTTTATTTAGCTTTTCTGTCTACGTCTATATTGTTAAATCACATCCAATGCACGAAATTCACACTATTGTGGCCTATTGTAAAATTTTTCCAATCTGATCAGTTATCTTTACTATGTAATATGAACAGTATTTTTTATAGATTTACTTATATTTTGCACAAAAATCGACCTCTCTTAAGCCAATTTCCACGTATCATCTTTGTTATAATCAAATTGTTTATTACTTCATCCTCTTACACGCATATTTATATCAAAGCCTAAATGAATATACAAAGCAAAACCCGCCCATCAACTGCGATCTTAAGAACTTTATACCGTCACATTTTATGTAATACTTAGCTTTTAACACGTTTTCATACCATTTCTAACCGTTCGTTCTAATGCCGGAAATATCAGAACAAATATAAAAACGATTGTCTTTATTTCATACGACAATAGATCTCAATGTATTGTATATTACAATTCTCACATCAAACATGTTTTTGCTTAAAAACAATAGACGTTACGAAACAAAATGACATAGTCGAGAAAAGCGTCTTTGCTTTTTGTTATTATGTGCTGCAGCAGGCAAATGGAGGTGCGAATTTTCCTTAACTGTGGTAAGCAGGCATTGTCTGGATCATTTATAGGTCATTCAGTCTTTATGCTACAATTAACGGAGCTTAGAAGGCTACATCACTACATTGTTTCATTGTGGTCTAACAAGATTACTCATAAATAATTATGCCAAACGTGTGTATTGGGAATATAGCTGAAGAAAGCATATTTTAAAATTTCTTGGTGTCGATGGATTCAAAAATATTTATTTGCTTAATAATGTATTTAAACAAATGACTAACGATTCTTTGCCCCCAGACTAATCACAGCCTTGACCAGACAGTTGATAAATATGCACATATATTTCTAAATACATATTTAATTGGATATAACTGAATATCTATTAAGAACTCAAGTTTAATTCGACGTAGTATTCTCGCTTATTAATAATAGTTTCTAAATAAAACAAGGTTACAAAATTAGTAATTGGAATTAACAGTTCCTCCTCTACGTATAATTAGGAACTAATGATAGAAATATATTTAAACAGTTCAGAAAGTATTCAATTAACTGTCATATCATTATTGGCAAGACGTGGCATTTAATAAGAAAACTTTTTAGTTACTTTCTTATAGTTTGATGATATCATCTTAAATATCAGGTCAGTATTCCATATCCGATACATTTAATGAGGTGTCCGGCGCAGAGCCGCTGGTGCCAGGGCGGCGCGCGTAGCGCTCGGAAAATTTATTTTGCCACTATAGCCTAGGAACTGTATAACCATAACTTTCGGTACTAAGATTGCTGAGCGCCCAATGCTACCTTTTTATAGAAATATTTAAGTTTGGGGTAAATAAACTAGTCTAAGTCTTATTTGGCTATGCTAAACTTTGCTAGCTAGTGTTCTCGAAGATTCGATTAGCTACCTACTAAGCTATATATTACAAAAATAATGTTTCCACAATTGTGGGTTAGTGGCTCGAAATGTATGATGCAAGATAGTCTCCAAAGTTCATCACGAATACTAAGATTAAGATATAAACAATGTAACTTTTGTCGTACTGTCTATGTCGCATACATAGACAGTAATTAGACAATAGACACATTATGTAATAAAAGCATGACCCCCAGACAAACGCACAGTTTTAAAGGATGTTCACAACAAACTGGATATACAGTCTACGTTGCAATTCCTATCAGGGTGGAACAACTGAAACCGTGTTTGCTTTTTTTTTTTTCTTTTTTTTATTTCAGCAAAAAATAAATATGGCGCTCGCGTTTCGACTGTTTCCTTTGAGATTGCCGGCCGGCCGCGCGCTGAAATGTATTTTTTTTATTGAAACCTTTTTTGGACGAATATCTGAAAACGAGACCGCTGACCATTTCCCCTGGAATTCTTGTGAAAATGTTACATTAATTTTGAACAGATGCGTTTTTTACAGGAACGCGATGTAAATGGTATTGTTATTACCTATATTATGGTGCATTTCTTTAAAATCGGCTAAGATTGAAATCCGATTGTAGGCAACTGTAGCCACAGTTAAGATGTGACTCTTGTATTCATGTAGCGCGACTCTGGATCTGGAGGGCGTGGGTTGACATCCCGGGTCCGGTAATATTGGATTTTTCTAATTTAGAATTTGTAATAGTGACTCGAAGTTTGGACATGTGCCTGGTGTATGGCAATAAGCTCACCACCAATTCCATGAGACATAAACGTAACTGGTGAAATGTAGAAGTGTACTATACTCCTCTGCCTACCTGTTCGGGGAGTGCAGGCGTGATGTTAGTTTTTTTCAATTATTTGGCAATAGTTCATTCAATGGCCTTTTAATCCATTTTTAATACTAAATTATCCTTCCCTACGGCGCAAGTATTGACGAGGATAAGAAACTCATTAGTCAAAAATTTTAAACCACACTAAAGACATTCGACAAAGTGACGGTAACCGAAGTAATCAGTTACTAGAAGAGATTGTATAATAACTAGCTGCTAGCGGCCACTCGTTGGTCCAAGTCGATTGTTTCTTAACATAACAAATTTGTTGTATTATGCTTCTGCGTCTGCTCTATGAGCGTATCAATGGGAAAATAATATCCAACAATAACAATACCTGAGATCGCACACTCGGCCATCTAGATCCGAAGTATTTAGATCTTTTACTATGGCAACGAGACAGTTGATAAATTGAAAACAAAAAATGAATACGGTTTCGAACGCAGAGACACCAATATTCTGTAAGCGTGTGGAACGACGAGGCAGGTGCGTTATTAACCAGCCAGTATGTACATTAGATTCCTACAACGAAGCAGCGTGCAATAAGGACTGGATTTAGCAAACACAGTCAGTAATGGCGTTTAAATAGCGCTCCTGTGTGTTCTAGTAATAACGCGTTCCGAGCGGCCCCACTGCAATATAATATTTGCCCACTTCAAACTGTTTGCAGTTTCACAGTCACGTTTTATTACATATATACACATGTGGTAGGAATGGTCGTGTAATATTTTAAGCGATCGTCGACTTGGCTCTGGTATATAAAGCGACATATAAGTTAAGTAATGCTAGTCGTTTGTGATTTTGTAAGATAGCAATAACTTAATTTGGTCTGAAGATGGCAGGATGATTTAAAGCGTTATTTGGTTTGCTACATCAACTTTAACTGCCCTTTCAGTGACCGTTACTAAGATAAATAAAGCTACATTGTTTACAAGTTTCAAGCAGTGAAGAGTAAGTGGCATCAATGGTACAAAATGATCAAAGATAAAACTGTGTAGACGTTCGATCGGCAAGAGGAACAGGAACCACGCGGCACGTAGGAAAGGTCACTTCCCGGTAACGCGGAAGTTCAGAAGCGTCAGAGCTTTATATTTTATGTTACAGGAAAGCCTATTATAACAATCGTTTACCCGTTGTTCGCAGACAATGCGCTAGTACGGTCACTATAGATGTTCTGAAGGGCAATAATTCTAGAAATTTCCATCAACGTTTTAGTTGAATATGTAGGTAAAAGTTTGTCTTTTTAGGTAGTCATGTAAATATTATTCATATATGTATGTCAATACCTTAATACATTTATGATGAGTTTAATACATAATATGTAGTAGACTAATTTTGATATTGTATTCCAATTTATTTGACTGCCTCGTTGGTCGTGTTGGTTTGAAGTGCGATTGCCGATTGGGAGTTCCCGGAGTCGGTTCCCGGGTCGAACACCACAAAAAAATGTAATTTAGATTTTCTAGTAGTGGTTCGGAGTCTGGATAGTTGCCCGATGCATGGTAATAGGTTCACCGCCTATTCCATAGTGGGACGTAAACGTAACCAGTGAAACGTGGGAGCGTCCCGCATTCCTCTGCCTACCTCTTCGACGACTACAGGCGTGAAGTTACGTTATTCCAATTTCAATTTAGATATGTCTTCGGAAATACGTCGCCAAAGTTACAGGTACAAACAAAATGGTTTCACGTCGATTTGCAAACAAGACTATAAACAAATATTAAACGAGAAATATATAAAATTGTAACTTGAGTAAGTTCGCTACATTTAGTAAAATGGCAGGTTGATATAAATATAATGGCTTGGCCCGTAACACGTCGGCGAGTCCTTTGATGTTGCGAATCGCTACAGGCGACTTGGGCCACTTAACGTGGCCCGTCGTGTGCCTTTACCGAGCATTTTTAACATAAAAAATAATGCAATTTAAAATAGAAACAGCACGGTTATGGCCTATAGGGCCAATCGTTAGTGGACCTGGCTAGTGATACCAAGGTTAAGGGTTGAGAGTTTGGATACCTATCCAAGAGCAATGCTTCTGTAATGAGTACGAGCATTTGTTTAAATCTGTGCCATATTTCATCGCAATATACAATCTAAGTGTATGAACGTATAAAATGAACATAGCCCCTGCATACATATGTAGGTACATACCCATAGGTGCATTACACTGAAAAAGAAAGCCTGATAAAAATTATATTTCCATGTGAACTTATTTATAAAAAATGTTTTTGGGAAAGTATTCATAATTTCATACAGTTTATCGTCTTGTCTGATTCTTAGCACTTACTCTGCTAGGTTTGGAATCAGCGAGCCATGTTCGAGTTGTTATAAGGTCCCTACATATTATAATTTATTAGATATTATATTGTAAAAATAATTATCAGTCAAGGCTTGCATATTGTGAACGTTTTCTATCTCTTTGCCAATACATATCTATTGTTGTCGTTAAATCGTAAATGAATATACTTCAATATTTCTGTGTCACGTATTGATTGCAGTTTTATGAGTTACGTGACGATTATGAGTCGCTTGTCAATTGTTAGTAGTGTTTATGATACTGCAGTAGAAAACGTGATTTTTTTTGAATGTGTGAATGAATGATTGAGTGAATGTATAAATGTGTGAATGAATAATTGAGTGAATAAATAAATTGTTTGTGAGTAGCCTCGCATGCCCAGTATGAGGGTTAAGGGCAAAACCCACCCAAGACAAGCCTATGGTCGTGTATCTAATACACAATACTAATATGTAATACTTAAATGATACATGTGCACGACTCTTGGCACAAAAATATAGAAGTAATTCTTTGTTATGTCTCGTTTATATTCCAAGGAGAGATAAAAACTAGTATTAAAACAAGAAGACGATAACAACAACCTCGTTTTGTCACCTATCCGTTATTGTTATGTAATGATAAACTTTTATTTGTTCTACGTGCTCAAATAGCTCCCAGTTGTTCGGACACAATATTGTTTAGCGTTTTTTTTATCATGCCTCGTGCAACTTTTTTTCAACTTGGAAGACTTTACATAATGGATACAAAAGGTCGAAATATGGACGATCTCTTACTAGTGTCTCAAACAGATGGTTATTCTTAGACATATTGATTGATAAAATCAAATTTGCATACAGACTGAAAAGGAAATGCAGTTAAAAATGCGAAGCGTGACGAGTTTCAGTGGCATTACATCAAATGTTTGATTTAAGGCTATTCATTTAGCTTCACTCTCTAATCGAGTCATTATGCAATAAGGGAAATACATTAAACCACACAATCGGTCAATAAATTTCACAATAAGATAAAAATGATAAAGAAATAGATTAAAGAAACGTAAATTCAAAACATGAATGTAACTATAGTACAAATGACCCTAATTTAATATTTCTACTGCAATCTGTTCGTGTTGAATTTAATTAGTTTCAAGAAATCGAACAATCAAATTAACTAGACGTAAAAAATATGCGTCATCATTTTAATGACTGACAAATTAATGATATCGTTACTTATGGACGGTAGGAAACCAATACCATTCATTGATTTAGTATTACATTGTGTGACTGAGAAACTAAATTCTTCGAATTAAGCCTAACAAGGTATTGGTAAATTAAATGTTATGAAGTATTTAGCATACTGAACGCATTTTACTATGTAATTTGGTTTATTCACTAAGTTGTGACGTCGCGGCAACTAGAGGTACCAGTTAAATATTTTAATTCACTCGTATACTTGTGCAAGTATTATTAGTCAACAGCCAATATTCCTAAGTTAATAGACTATAATATTACAACACAAAATGAAGTTTACGTACTGCTTAGACCATTATCTTGTATTGTCTATAGAGAAAATTTAATAAAGCTTCGAAGTTCGTAAGTAGCAAGATCAGGCTGTCGCCAATAAGTGGGTTCACGAAGTCTTGCTAACTGTTCGGGTTTACTAACTGAACTCGGCCATATGGACACACAATAAGCACTATGCTCATATTACTATCGATGACCATACATACACATCTTCATGCCAGGTCCTTAACGGGGCAGGCAGAGAGTACGGAGTGCGAAATTTTTTTTATCCTTGCGGGTAATGTCCATTGATACATTATTTATTGATGACCATTCATTTAGTAATATATTCCATTTCTAT
>DWEC01003882.1:0-10251 GCA_018245735.1 Microceris miodesmiata | reverse complement strand
CCGACTGTGAAATTATCAGATGCCACGCAATTCCTGATTTGATCATATCCACTTTTAAGTACCTCACCTATGTTTTATCGAACCTTGCATAAAGTTGACAAAAAAAATAATTTGCATCTCTTTGAATATACGCTCATTACCTCTTACGTTGGAATAAAAAATAACATTTAAGTTTTAGCTTAGTATAACTCCCCTACTCTACCATATTTATTGGAAGTATCCCACGGAGCGTTTTGAACTCTAATTGTAGAGAACAAAATAAAACTTCCCAACACTATTTGCTCTCTAGATACACGCGCACACTTAGGTTCTCGTGCCGAGTGGTCATCGTCCAACAGTTAAACTGGAGTGGATGAAGCGCGCAGAATTGTTAACTTCATGGAAATTCATAAAAATACAAGTATGCCAATTGGATTCTTCGATAGCGGTACTCACTTTTACGGGTGAAAAGTCAATAATAACACTATTTTTAACAACTTGCTGGTTGGATGCAAGCGCGGCTGCTGATCAAGATTTCTTGGCTGAACAAGTTTTATTAACATAAAATTCCCAGTAATAGCACTGATTCTGACTTTGTGCTTAGTGTATGGAAATAGATTCACCCACTGTTCCAAGGTAGGACAGATAACTTAACTGGTGAATTATCACAGTTTACTACACTCCTAGCCTACACCATCAGCGAAATATAAGCATGGTGTTATTGTAAAGACCATAATATTAAAGATACAAAAGTAACTTTGTCTGGCCGGTTTTTCATTAAAACAGCTAAATTGATTTCAATGGAATTTAATACGGAGATAACACAAAATTTGAGATAGAAGCAGTTAAAAAACACCACACCCACACTTTATTTTAAAAGTATTAGTCTTTTGTAAAACATATTCTTTATTAACCGAGAAACGAGTTAATAATAAAGAACTTAAGATTCTTAAAGGGATGAATGACATTTTGTTATTAAAAAACTCGTTTATCTAATGTTTAACTTAGGTCAAGCGAACGGGGTAGCTTTTATATGAATAACCTCTTGACCATTTTAATGGAACGAATAATTCAATATTAATCTGGTGACCAATATCTTTGAATAGCTCGGAAATGAAGCGGCGACTAAATCGAGACTGTTTCCATCTATTACAGCAGTGAACTGATGAATTGTGGTTTAGTTAGGCTGTTAAATGTTTCAAAATCGAGCCTCGACTAAGCTAATGTTTTCATTTAAGTAATGTTGACCTTAGCGGCGTGCTATTGGAGAAGCCTATGTCCAGCAGTGGACGGGAGTAGGCTGATGACGATAATGATGATGATGATTATGATTATGATGATGATGATGATGATGTTGATGAATGTTGAATTTGAGGTTTTTCTATACGTGATAAGTGAAAAAGCTTGGTAAATACGGATATAAAATATAAATTAATCGCAGGAGCAAGAAGAAATCTTGAAATCAAAGATTTCTTTGCGGTAACATACCAGTATGTAACGAAAAATTACCTTACATTTTATAAACATTCTATTAAGTACATACATTATGGATAAGACGTCAACTGAAATAAAATTCTAAATATGAACTTTTAAAAATTGGGTGTATTGAGTGTTGTTGTCAAGAATATCGAAAATTATTCGAAGTATTTTGTTCTGACCACAGGGTAAACGTACCAGAAATACTCCCTCTGATTTATTGGTATGGCTTTATATTTCTGCTACAATACAATATGGCTTTAGTTAGATGAATGACGTTGCGAAAAGCCAATTTTTCAACGACTACAATATAATGACAGGGGGTCGTTAAAACAGTAGATGAGTAATACGACCGTCGTCATTGTTTTCCAATGTGTCCCACTACCTACGATTAACGCGTTCTTCGAATCGAGTAAATGTTGTTCGTTATTCATTAGGTTTTGCATCATTGATGAAAAATCTGTTACTAACAATAGTTAATGGTGGTTAATCATTGAAGTTCGTCCGATCTGTGACCAATGCAATTGTGTTCTTCGAATTGGGCAATTCAATAAAGCATCGTTTTGTTTATCTTGTCTATGGTCAACAACGGATTTAAGAATATTTTATTTTAATTAATTATTGTATAATACATACATACAAAACTGTTAGAGATATTTTTATATTAGCTGGTTGATAGTATCATCAATATTGTATACAATCTTTCTCGTTTATCGTTCATCTGCGACAGTAGCAACATTACTTTACCCTGTCGCTATTGTTTACCCAGAGTTATTAATGAGTGACTGTGCGCTTGATATAAATAAATGATGATATTTTTGACAAAACGAATTGCATTTGTCTTCGTACGGTATCAACTGCATGTGGCATGACGTTCAGTTATAAGGAAACTCTTTATGGTCGCAAAAACTACAAAACACACGTGTCAAACCTCTTTGAATGAAAGAATTAATATTCGTGAAGTACTGATGTAATTGTGAATGGTAAATAATTTAATCTTTAAACTTAAGGCATTCAAACCACGGACGACAAGAGAGTATCCGTCAGAGATATTTTTCAGAAGCTTTTGAATGTGTTGGAATGTTCTCGAACACCATATTATGCTATTCATCAAATAGTAAATCTAAGAAGCGCCCGTTATATCAATAAGATTTTCGGGAGGTCTGGAGGTCACTTTTAATGTTTGGTACGCTTTTCCTAGGAAAGCAAATATCTATCGAATTAGGGAAGAATGGCAGAGTAAACTCAACACATTCTAAAATTCATTGAAGATATATGATTTCCCAGAAATGTAGATCGCATACATAACATCTTAATTTATGGGCTTTATTTTATTTCGTTGATTTTTCAATAATTGAAATAAAAAATACACATTTTTTTTAATCAAATTTAATTCCGAGTGCGAATATAGGTTTTGCATCTGTAACGACATCTTTAGATTTTCTCGTCTACATACATACATCACTAATACATTCAAAACACAACGTCGCTGGTGTCGTAATTGAATGCTAAAACCAACAAATTAGCAAATGCATTTCAGTTTTAATCCATACGATAAACTCGTAGTAATTCTCTTGTATGTTCGTAACTGTACGAATCCCTTAGAACTAATTAGTTTTTGAAATACCGTAACACGATGTTTAATCTGGCAGCGACTTTAATAGAAACTCCGCGAAACCGGGGCTATTCGTTTTTATAGCCACTTCAGGGAAAATGTAACGTTTCCAGGGGTCATCTTGCACCGGATGCATATGAAACATTGTTACAACCTAATTCTGAACTTTATTTAAGAACCGAACTTCACATCTACGATGTTAAAGTCGATTGATACCTTAAGTGGTGACTGATTCATAAATTATTTAATATTTCGACCAGTTACAATGTTGGCGTTCGAAATTTAAAAAGTCAAAAATTTCGACAATCGATTCAATATTTCGAAAATTGTATATGTCGATTGTTGGATCATTAGTTCACAGTTCGGATGAGCTTAGAGCGGCCATTGAATATTACACAATACAATAACATGGAGGTATATTTTTCCATAGAGCGGATATTGAATATTACTCAATATAACAGAGAGGTCATTGTTCCTAATCCCCACGCTGGGCATGCGGGTTGGGGATCGCAGAGCATGGCTATTTGCTCCGTTTACGCTGCTATGCGTAGGCGGTCAGAGCATTCAGTCGCGTCGAGGCAGACTGCGCCATGCCGCGATCACCCAGCGCTGAGTTTATTCGTCTATTACGACACCCCGATATCCCAGTATGAGGTCGGCGGATGTATTCTTTCTCTGTTCTCAAACGATATGATTAGCTGAAATCCTGAGTTTGATTTAGATAATTCATGAAAAGTTATTGAAGAAGGTATTTTTACATTCCACTGTTACATCTTAATTCGTATAGTTAACAACAGAGAGAAGAAGTAGAAAGAAAGAAAGAAAATATGTTTATTTTGGGTGATACGCAGTTATATACAAGATAAAAAGAGATACAACAATTAAAAGAAAAAAAAGTATAGTAATAATAAAATATAACAAACAAAGAAAGACATAAAAAACAATGCACAATAAAAAGTACAATAAAATAACAAAAATTAGGAGTATTATAAAAACTTTGGTCTTTGCTGCAACGCGCGCACCGCCAATAAGGTATGGACTCAGCTAAGCCGCGAGCGTGAGTCACGGCACTGGTTTTCAGTCCGCACCTGGTTGCGAGGTAAATCGGCAACAAGAAGAATAGATGATTAGATCTAATTAAGTAATCAAGGTAAAACTAATTGTAAAATACCTACCTACCATAAAAATATTTGATTTGTTCCCCTGGTTGTTTCAACGTATACAATTTAAAATTATCGTGAAAACTCAAGACAAGCCGTCGTCGTACCTACATCACTAATATCTTTCTTTGTTAATTTATTCATAGAATTAGAAACGTTGTCTCCGAGGCGACGTAAAATCTAGACAGCGATTCATTTATATGCGCTAAGCGTTTCTTAGACCTAACAAATTTAGTCGTATATTTAACAATTTAACTACAAGTTTTGTTGAAATGGAACTTTTAATTTTTATATCGAGATGTTGCGTTATGTAGGTAGCTCGTCTGGGTTATTGGTTGAATCATTAAGTGAACTTGCGCGCTGAAATGTGGTTAGTGGATTCGAATCCCATTCAGGATCAATATTTTTTTCCAGAACAAGTAATTTCTGTCAAATTACTGTCCGATATGACAAAGCATTTTGTTCACATATCAAGACTTGCGCCCCTCCTCAACCTCCATTAAAAGTATGTTCTTTTTTACATTGATTCATAGGCATTACAATGTCTAGACTATTCAATTTCAATTACCATTGAGAAGCAAAAATCGTAAACGTAGAGGTGCTAAGGGCGGACAAACACACATGTACTCGTACGAATTACTAAGATACTCATTATGTCAATATCCTATAGAACATTATTGAATTGATTTTAAACATGTAGCATAACGTCACGCCTGTAATCCCCAAATCAGCAGTCAGAGAGTGTAGTACACTCGCACGTTTTACAAGTTACGATTAAATATTTAAAAATGTTTTATCTCTAAGTCAGTTTTAGCTATTAAATATTATCATGACTCGCAAATATTTTACGAAATAAAATTATCAGCAATTCTAATTAAGTTAACTAACACGTAACAACAAGATGAAAACTTCTATCAAAATGTATACTTGTAACTAAAATAAGAGAAGTTCTGATAATTATTATTACACTGGATTTACGAGAAAGGGCCGGCCATTAAAATTTTAAGTGGGGTGAAAGGCTCAAACTTTTTCGTAATCCGAGTTCGAGGTGAAATTAAAAGAATTAGTGCCGTCACGTCAACTTGACCTATAAAGGACCCTACACACTATCCTGATAACTACAATGACAATTTATAAACATCTGAAAAACATGATCTATTGTTTTACTATTAAGATACGCTGTTCTACCAATTTTGATATGGCAACCAAACTTTTTTATAATAAAAAGGATTGCCTTTTTAATATAAATAGATATATACTCGTATTTCTAAGTCGCAATTGATGACATACTTTTTGGCCAATTTATTAATACGACGCGTTACTGTGATGGCGCAAAAATAACTTGTTCGTGTTCAGAAACATATCTTGTAAATGTACCTTCCATATTTTTGTATTCTAACATCTGTTACATGTTTTCTGTAAAGCTTTAATTTGTCTGTTAACGGATTTCGTCGAATAATAAGTATAAAGCGAAAGTTAAATCATAACGTTTTCTTTCACAGTGAATGTATATTTATTTTATCTTAAAACACAGCTTCTTTAAGTTAAAGGTCTTCAACATAATTCAATCTTCAAACCTTCTTATTCGAAAGGGTCTAATAAAAACACTACATACTCATCGGATTAATTCTTTTATGGAACATCTATTAAATATTTTGTCGACGAAATTTACTACTTTCATGTACCAAAATAATTAACGATTTCGTTATAAATAAATATTACTTATGTTCAAATACATTTGGATATGAATATAACCCAACCCGCACTTGGCCAGCGTGGCAGACTATGGCCTTAATATGAGAGGAGACCCGTATTCCAACAGTGGAATTGTAATGGGTTGAAAAAAAAATTAATATAGCGGTTGTTACAGTACGAGTAAACATAACAGAATAATGTGGAGTTACCTTAAGCGTCGAACTTATCAGAATTCCGAATTTGGCAAGTCAGCCCCAAAATGACTCGCTTTGCTTTTGTTAAGTTAATGCCGAGGTGTTGTAAAGGCGCCGAGTTTGGTATTGTTGTTACACTTAATAGTCTCGAAGCGTGGCCTGAAGTGACTTGGTGTTTCTTTTAGTGGGTGAAGTTAAATTTTTATACATCCTTGTATATACATATATACATTTATAAAGCCTCGAACCCTTTGTAGTGTACCAAATTATAAACTGTGCCAATTACGGGGTTAGGAACTTAATTGTGTTAGCGTAACCATTATTCCACATATAGCAACGTAGAGAAAAACGACATAAGCTGATTAGAATATTTTTGGGTATAGAAGTATGTATGCGATTTGTTTACCTATATATTTCCGTGAATATAGTCCATTGGAAACATTATTGTAGATTTATCTGTATAAGTAAATTTTTGACTATTTTTGTATAATAGAAGTATTCTTGACTATATTTGTATAATTGAAATACTAACAACTGAAAAAACGTGGGATTGCACTACACTACTCTCCCTACCCCTTCGGGAATTACAGGCATGATGTCACGTGAAGTACTAACACTGCTATATATAACTAAAGTCTTATAATGTTCTTTTACTCCCACGAGTTTCATCTAAGAATAAAAATAATTCCATTCTATTTTAGGGTACGCATAATACCGCCTGACAATTAATGTTTGAGACTGTCGAGTCACGGTAAAAATGAATAAGTTCGCGTCTCGGAAGTTAATGTGAAGTATTGTGAAGTCAAGGATTGAGTAGTATTGTGTATACCTGAGTATTTGGGCCAACTGATAGTGGAAAAGAGTGACTTGAAATTCTTAGTTCCTGGTTAATGTTCATGGCTATACGGAAAATTTAAAGGTCGAAAAATATGCTTAATCATTTTGGGAACGGCGTATCCCTGTATGTATTTACAACATTTTACACATATACTCGTATGTTGGAGTGTATATCTTGAAGTAGATATGTATGTTGAAATAGATATGTTGGAAAATTATCGTCCATCGCTAACACATATTGCCTTGTCATTCATGCCTTTAACTTAATAATTCCACTGTTGCAATATGGGTCTCCTCTCATATTGAGAGGGTTAGGGCATAGTCTGCCACGCTGGCCAAGTGCGGGTTAGCAGACTTCACATACCATAGATTTTTTTTCAACTTCTAAGGTATGTAGGTTTCCTCACGATGTTTCTCTTCACCGTTAGCAATCGATATTTAAATTTAAAACGCACTTTTGTAAAGAGGTGCATGCCATGGATTTGAACCCGGCACCCCCGGAGTGAGGGGCTGAATTCTTAACCACTAGGCTATCACAGCTCTTATACATATTAAAAATACATGCTCAAGTCTTCCACTAACACAGCTAGTAATTTCATCACACATTCATTCTATCATTCACTCCATAATTCATTTGTTTACTAAACATATTAACAAACAGGCTCAATTTACTGTCTATCAGTGAAAAATGTATGTATGTAAATTGCAATGGTTAGCAATAAGACAAACGCAAAAAAAGTAACACTGTACAATTGATTTGAGTAACAAAAATGTTGTCGTTACAGATGTGTTAGCAGATAGTTTTGGCCTGGCGAAGAGTAGCAACTCCACCAAGTCTAAAATTAACGTACCAGCCTCAAATTTCACCACAAGTAAGCTTACACTGACCACACATTTATCATACAGCTTCCTCATTCACATCACCGTCTGCAACATCGATGAGACACAAAAATGAGAGCTAACATTCTACCGATTCTAATATCAAAGTTAAGATCAACATTGTGAAGAACACATAAAATACATATATGCTCACTGTTTGTCTGTTTGCTTGTTTTGTTAATTTTGTCACAAGTAAGCTCTCTCTGAACACACATTCATCATATAGCTTCCCCATTCACATCACCATCTGCAACATCAATGAGACACTGAAATGAGAGCTAACAATCTTCACCGATTTTAATCATAAAGTCAACATCAACATTGTGAAAAACACATAAAATACATACATGCTGGCTGGTTTGTCTGTTTGCTTGTTTTGTTTTGTTACGTTAAAACTGATTACTTTAATTTCACTGTTAGATGGCTGGAATGTTGTTAATAATAGTTGGTAAACATTCATTCAAAGATAACTTATGCATTGCTACCAATGTTATAAACATTGTATTTAGTACAATACTTTTCTGTTCTGTTTCATGGGAAATGTTACATAATTAATTTTAATCATAACAGGAGTTAAACCTTGTTATAATTAATATCATATTAAATTTATAATAATTACCACTCTCCTTGGTATAGCATAATGCCTTTAGGTGGAGGCTTCTCACTTTTTGGTAGATTCTTGTAGCTAAGCTTGGAATGTATACAGCTTCAGCTATAATTTTTTTATATACTGGTTTGTTATTTAATCTGTTTGTTAGCTAAACAATGGTGTGTACATCACTAACTCTGGCATCATGTAACACTTTGTTTTTATCATTGGTTTTTCTTGGTTATCTTGGTTTCTCGCCTAAATGGCAACAATATTGCCTAGATGCCACCACTATCGTATTTACAATTTACATGTTGTTTCACCATTGCTTTTGACAGCTACACAGTTAACAATTAGTGCTTTATTTACGCCTTGTCTATGCTTAGGCTTCATAAAAACAAATCTATCGTTATATGGTCCTAGAAATAAGTTCACCTACTTTTTCCTAAGAATTAAAAGAATCTATAGAGGGACGCTAACGTAACTGGTGATACCTGGGAGTGTATTTACATTCCTTTGCCTATCCCTTTGGGGATTACAGGCGAGATGTTACGTTAATAAATTTACTATTTCATATATGTATTATTATACTAATATTGAATTTGTGATGTATTTGCTGTTTAGATATTAGAATCGCATTTTATTTTAGGTCATAATTTCTGTTATGAGCATCATTTGTTTTTAAAATCCATAGTAATAGTACTTGGATTGTATTTGTGGTTGTTAACTGTTTTATTGTTGATTTATGTTGCTTTATTTATCGTATTGTCCAGTTTATGGTCATTCGTAATTTGTCTCTTATAAGAAATAAAAAAATAATAATCGACCCATTTATCAGTCCGCTGTAGGAATGTAAGTCTCCTCTCATAATGATAGGGTTTAGGCCATAGTCTGCCACGTTGGCCAAGTGCGGGTTGGCAGACCTGTCCTTTACAATGATGTTTATTTAAAAATTATTTGCGTTGAAGAGTCTGTGTTGCACATAAACTCTTATTACATCAGCAAATATTTGTGCAATGGAATATTTTTTTTTGGTCATCATCGTCATTATCATCATCATCATCATCATCGGCCACATCTCAGTCCACTGCTGGACATAGGCCTCCCTCAATGAGCGCCATCGTGCCCTGTCCTCCTTTTTTTGGTGCTAGTATATTATTATATATCAAAATATATTATATATCAATTATGGTGGGAACTATCCAAAAAGTACTAAAGGCACGAGCGTCATTGAACTTGTTTACCAATCTGATTGAATTAAAAAAAATGCCATTGTGAACAAAGATATGAAAACTGAGTTAAGCTTGTTATTTTCACACAGATGCCATGAAGGACGTGGAGTTTCCTCTGTGCAATGTGGCTGAATCGGACGACTCGGAGCCCGATGAGAAATTGGAGCAGTATTTCGCGGATGCTATTAAGAAGGAGACGGCTAGGGCTAAAGCAGTTGTGCAAACAGAGAGCAACGCAGGTCAAGGGTAAGTTGTTTTGTCAATTACCTTCTAGCATTTGTGCGTGATTGATGAGAGTGCATTATTAAAATTCACTTAAAATTTTCACGCTCGCTTCTCGTCGAAAGGAACGACTCTTGGTAAGTTTAAAACTTAATGGCGTCATCGTACTTTGTAATATCTTTAAGTTCAAGTGGTACTTAATATACGTTGGTCATACCTATTATACGTTGGTATGATTATATTATAGATACATTTGGTGTGTGTTGCAGCAACATATCGTGCTGCGTGGACGCGCGGCTGGAGAGCGGCGCGGCGGCGGCGAGCGAGGCGGCGGCGCGGCGCGTGCTCGTGGGCACCGGCGCGGCGCTGCCGC
>DWEC01003881.1:0-10252 GCA_018245735.1 Microceris miodesmiata | reverse complement strand
GGCCTTAACCCTCTCAATATGAGAGGAGACCCATGTTCCAGCAGTGGAATTATAATGGGTCGATTATATTATATTATATTATATTATATGTAAGAAATTCGTTCGTTGTTCGCTATTATGCTAGTATTATAGTAAGCGCTTCATATTTCAAATTCTAAGCGTAATATTTTTTAACCTTCATCAACCTTAGTCAATTGCCGGTATAAAAGTTTTGCCTGCAAAGGTCACTGGAAGAGCAGCTATCTTAACATTCACGTATTAGTTTATTTTATACAACAACGTTACTTCAGACTTGCCTCTTATAATCTTTGTCTCTATAGGTAACGAAAGGTTTTCCGATTTGCTCTCTCCCTTTTCCTCTGTAACCATAATAGTTTTGTATAAACGTAACCTACCGTTACATTATTTATCAATACACCTATAGAAGCAAAATACATCCTAGTGATTAACAATAGAAATTAATATCTAGATACTAGAACATTTTGTCTGCACAGACGTAGATGTAGACGGTGTTTTTTCTTATTTCGCGGGCATATATTACCGATCCAGTCGACAAGCCTCTGACAGGCGCAAGTGAATGCAACCGAGAGCCGTAAACATCCGAGGGGCTTTCGGGTCTCTTCGGAAAAGGTTAAAAATGTATGGACACGGACTTAATTCGAATAACTTCAGCTTCGTCTAGGTTTAGTTTGTTTCAGGCCGCGTTTGTGGGTGGTCGTGTCGCTTAACATCGCAAACAACACGGTTCTTATGCGTTCTGCTCAATCAAAACAGTGAAATGCCGACAGACATCATGTCAGGGTGCCGTTCGGAACATTTTGTCCCGGGTTTTAGTAAAAAGACATGTGACGCCGAGGTGAAATCTGGGTTTTTGGTGCTTCTGGGGCCGGGCGGGATCCGGCAGGACGTGAGAGTCGTTGTGTACCGCACGTCGTTAGAACACTTCGCCGTGATGTACCCCAGAAAGCGGCTCACGAAGCCTCTGGGGGTTGTCAACTTGAGGAACACTACAACGGAGCGCGTGGATGCGACCTGCGGATTCTCCGTGAGGCAGAAGGATTATGACAACGCCGTGTCTGCTAAATTCCTATGCTCGGAGCGCGACATCGAGGCCTGGCTGTCCGCGTTTTCGCCGAGGACATGCCAGCCGGCGCAGCACGCCGCGAGCCTGCCGGTGCTGGTGGAGGCGGAAGAGAGCTAAGCCGCCGCCGCGCCGACGTAATTGATCCACGGAATCGCCACCTCGATGCGCGTTCGCGTAATGCGAAACGCCGAAACGAGGTTATATTTGTTTTGCAATGGGATGCTAAAAGTGAAAGCTTCGGTTATTTTTGCGAGCACATGAAAGCGGTCTCCTTATTCACTATTACACCTACACGAGCGGGCTCGGAAACGTATATAATGCTGGATTGGTATAACAGGATCAAGTGGTAATCGCGAGATTAGTATAAATTCGCGTTATTGCAAATACTGTACAGATTAATGATTTTTTTCTATAAGTACTTATCTCGTAGAATCTATACTCTTTATTCTATACTCGCTTAGTTCTTTAGGGTCATTGTTAAATCTATAATCCTTCTATAAAAGTATCTACTCAATTATCTCTAAGTTTAATAGAATAAGTAGCCCTGGTCTCGTCAATATATATTCTGATATTTTATGGCCCACTCATACATAATTGTTATTGCCGCTTCAAAATTAAATAAAATATTATTGATAGTGATTTGCAGACGGTAAAGACAATTAAGCAATAACGTAACGATGCGATTTGTACTCGTATTACGCATGTTAAATACGTTTATTTAACATCCTTCAAAATAGGATGTCTGTATTTGGTTTATGGTTTGTCGTCATCATCAATTTAAGTTTTTCTCATGATTTTTTCCTATTTTAGTATATAAAACGATAGTTAGATTTTGTATAATAGTCTATTGTATTTAAAGATACAATGTGTGTTTCATTTATATTTTTAAACTATATATTTAGATAACTTTAATCACATAAAAATCTAGTCTAAATGGGAGTCTTGCCACGCCAGTACCTAGTGTTTTATATTTGTTGCAATCTTGGTTAGATTACGTATCTACACTTTAAATCTCTCGTTGTCTACGACGTCACACAAGGCATTTTTTAAATTTAAATTACAATCTCGGATTTTTCTAAGCTCTCCTAGCATGTCATTCTTTCTCAATGAAGATTTAACAAGCATCAAGGCTAAGAGCAAACTAAATACATATTTACAAATATCGACTATCGATTTAGTCTTTAAAAACCATTAGTACTACCACGTAATTGTAAATCTCTATAAATATGTATGTTTTTGGAATTAATTGCATATTTGATTTTTATTACCGTAGCTATATTAAACTTGTATTCAACACAGAGAAAAAATGGTCGAACGAGTATGTTGAACTACAGACAAAGAACTAGGTTTTTTTATTCGCATTATTTAAAAACTGGTTTAAACAGAATTAACTTGCCATTCTATATATGAACGTTTAATAAGCGATTAACCGACAAATGTCCATTTCATTTATTATAAATTGAAGAAAATTACGTGTGACAGGAAGAATTTAAAACTCATGACGTACCTAATTATTTGTCTGTGGTAAGAACAATTTGATGCCGACTTCTGTGTACGTGTGAAATAAGAAAAAAAATAAACATTTTTTTCAACTGTCACTTCCCACTCTCTATCTTATATGGCGGACATGGGCTTTTTCATGGGCGACCATAGAACATAAATAAAAGGACTATTTATACATACTGGCATTACTTTTTCAATTAATATACGAGATATTTCCGCCATGTTCTTCAAGTACTATTGACATTAGTTTATTATATAGATTTATTGGATAAATATGATTTGATAACATTTAAAAGGTTTATTCAGATAGCTTGTATACATTTAGATTTCAGGACTGAGATGAACTGAATGATGAGCTCAGAGCGACACGTGAAGTTAATAATTAGAGATTCGTATAATTATGTAACTATTGTTCAGAATTATCATTCTACAATTAGATTTCAATATATTTTATTTATTTCAAATTTCTGTTCAAAAGTAATGACGTTGTGAATCACAGTCCATATAAAAAGTTTCTTGATTGACTCGTTCCTTTCGAGTGTTTGATCCATTTGACTATTTGACCAATGGAACTATATGTATACATAAACAATTTGTATAACAAGATGAACAGAATGAATGATATTGTGCATTGTTTAATTGTCTAATAATTGCTCATGCCACAGTCTTACTTGGAGTATCGTGGGTAATTCAGACTTCAATATATGTATTATTAATTAGAATCGCATGACATAAGAGTCTTATATTTATTTTTCAAGTTTTCTTTCTAATTTATTTACGTGTATTATGAAATAAACGGCTGATACTGTTGCGGTTTTAATTTTTTTATGTAAATAAATGTTCATTTAGTTTGTCTATTTGTAAATGAATAGAGAACTGTAATGTGATATATTAATATGTGATTATATTGTAATAATAATTATGATATTGTAACAGTTACGTAGTTAATACATTCATGCGACATTAAATATGATTGTTTTTTTATTGACTTTTTGTTTGATTGAACTGTCTGTTCTGGACTTGTGTCCTGTGTAAGGCAATAGGGTCACCGCTTTCTCTATTGGACAAATAACATTAAAGGTGAAGCGTGGGAGTTCTACACCCCTTTTCCTTCCTCTTTGGGAAAATATAGGTGTGATGTTATGCTGCGTTTAGTTTTTATTTCTTTTTTATTTACAATTGGCGGTCTTGCTAAAGGGTACTTTTTAGGACAGAAATCACTTTGTGATGAAAATTTGCTATAGAAAAGTATTTAAGCTTTTTTGTGCCTTAACTACACGTTTATATCTGAAAGAGCGACAGATTTTTATGTTCAAAATTGATTTTTGTATATAATAACCATCGTCATCAACACTAAATGATTATTTACACACATTATTTACATATGTACTCGTATATACGGTTTCATTTATAACAGTAAATTTATTGAGCCAATATTAGCGAAAAGTAAAATAAAACGTGAAATGTATGATTGAATTAAAATTTAAATCTATCGTTAAATCGTTTTACACGAATTTCCTCACAAAGTGATAAGAGTTAAGGCCATGCTGGCCAATTGAAAATTTACGGAGTTCATGCGCTTTGTGAAGCATTGTAGAAAAATCCGAAAGTGTCCTGATGTGGATCTCTTCATGTTATTCTCCAAGGTGGCAAGGTCATAGATAGGAATAGAATAAAAGGTTTGAAGTTTAAATAACTTTTATGTAGCGTACTACTGCAACTCGTAAAACGTTCAACTCATGAGGCGTTATTATATATTTTTTACAAGTAGATATACATATGTATATAAAGTTGCAATACATTTATGGGGTATAATGGGTTCCAATCACCATCTCAGGAACCCAAGCCAACCTCACCTGCACGTGGTACATCCTGCTATAACAGACGAGGTTCTGGCGACCGGCTGATTGCGGTATAGCGCAGTTTAAATAAGCGCGGCTAAATGCCTTGGCTAAAATTAAAAGGTTGAAAATATAAATAATCAAATGTATTAAAAATTTAAGTAAAACACGGTTAGATGAAATTCGTTCATATAAAACTAATCACATATCGAACACCACGGGTATTGATGGACCATAAGGATAGGTGTTTGTTTTTAATTTTGTAAAATAATAGTCTCATGACTTCATTTTAATACCAACTACATAGCTATCGATGGAAGTGAACCAGCACTTTACATGTTCAGTTAAATTTAACGAGCAATTAATGAAAGTATCGCCATTAACAACACCACTCCAGTGCGCTGCAAGCCTTTAAACAGCGCAGCAGTTTTACATCTCAAAAGAAAATGTCTTTAAAATATAACGTTACTATACTATTATCATTAATTTTTATTTCGATAAATATCGTTGTCACATTCAAACCGCTGTCTAAAAACGAGCAGCTCGAGAAATTCCGCAAAGTTAACGAAGAAGTTGAGCCGTTCCGGAAAAATATGTCAGAGTGCGCACGCCAAGTCAGAGCCTCTTCATTGGACGTGGAGAACTTCTTAAAAAGAGTACCCCAGTCGACTCTACAAGGTAAATGTTTTGTAGCGTGTATGTTAAAACGAAATTCTATCATAGTGAAGAATAAAATATCCAGAGACAATCTTGTAGAAGCGAACAGAATTGTCTATGAAGATGACAGCGAAGTGATGACTCGTGTGACGCAAGCTATAACCGAATGTAATGCAGTAATCGAAGATATTTTTGATATATGTGAATATGCTTCCACTTTTAACGACTGCATGCATATAAAAATGGAGCACGTACTCGATAAAGTGACTATGAAGAGACGAATGGAGGCGTTGGGACAGATGTCATCTAATCCTGACCAATGGACAAAAGAGGAAGACGAAATCTTAAAATTACTCAGAGATGAACTGTGATTGCACGTCTTATTAATATGTATAACCAAGCCAGGTCCCTTCCGAGATCGGCAGAGAGCACCGAGTGGCAAAATATCTTTAGCCTTACAGACCTGACGTCTTATTATATGTATGTATATAAACCTGGTTACTGCGTTGATCGATTTACAGGCGCGACTCTTTATCAATAGGTCCTGAATTCGATCTTCGGATTGGACACAGTTGGCATTTTCTAACGATTTCTTAGTAGCTTGGAGTTTAGCTCTGTATCTGGTATATAGCAATAGGTTCACCATTTATTTTGCGGAAAATGTATAACGTAGCTAGCGAAACGTGGAAATGTACTACACTACTCTGCCTACCTCTTCGAAGATTACTGGCGTGATATGGTGTCTTATATGAAAACAGAGAAAAATGATTTCTTGATTGGTTTTTTTTGTACTATATGTAATAAAATAAGTATTTTTTGTAAAATATTCTCAATTATGTCAAATAAATGAAAGTTACAAAATCTGAGTAATTCGTGCGATGAAAGTGCATTGTGAGTGAATCGACGTAATAAACATAAAATTTATAAGCACCTATTTGGTCTTAATTTTACCAATCCTCAATGTATTTAAGTGAACTGCATTGAAAGATAAATTTAAGATTTTTTATCTGTAACATTGAGAGGTGAGCGTTACCTCAGCAAGAAAGTAGCACCTAGAGTGATATGAGTGGGATATTATAGGTTATTAGTGCTCAATCTTCTGTAAATGTGCGCCGAATAAAAAAAATGTGCATGTTGTCGTTTTGGAAATAAACGGAAAAAACGATTCTTACTGGGGTAACCTCGTTCCAGCAGGAAATTCTATACGACTTATCGAAGAGTTAAAAATTGCACATGAGCAGAGAGCAAATATTTGTCCAAATTTGTGCCGTAAAAATATAATTTGTTGCATCTTCAGGTTTTCGAAAAACTGCGTTTCCTGCTGCGGTAACGTTTTGCAGAATCGCGTACCTCAAAGACTATTGTATGTGCGCCTATATAATAAACATGCACAAATAGCTCTTAATTTGTGCGTATTTGTGACAAAATTAGATTTAAAAAATATTTATAGTTTTCAAGTAATCGCAGTTTTAAAAAATCAAAAATGTGTCATAGCGCCTAAATAAGAAAACATATAAAGTCATCGAAAACTGTGTTCGGTCCTTCTTGGCGTGTATAAAAATGATTAACTATAAAAAACTTAAATTGATAAACTATAAAAAATTTCACAAGTGCACATGCATGCGTTTTTGAATAACATGAATTAAAGTCAAAAAACGGCGTCCTAACTTTGACGTCACCATACAAGAAACTGGCTCAACCTAAGATGTTTAGGTGTTAACCAAAAAATAGTGCGTTTAGTCAAATAATATGTAAGATAAATATCCAGTGCGAAATATTTCGCATTAAGTTTATTATAAACAAAAACAGTAACAAACGCTGGTTATCCGACCAAATTCGAATGACTACAAAAAAGCGGCGGTTTCATACATACCTTCGTTATTGGACGTATTGTTACAGATATAGTCACGCTCAAACGTTTGTTGGTGGTTTATTAACGTGTAACGTGTATGTGACGTTTATTTAACGGTGTGTGTTTTAGTTAACATCCATATACACATATATCATAATTAATTAAACATAATGAGGTTTATATTAATGAAAACAATTACCAACTTTTAGGAAAGAAACCTTTTTTTTCGTACCACACTGTTGAAAATGTGAGTAAACATTAAAGACACATTTGTTTTTTTAAAATACATTATATAATTCTTCAAATGTTCAATTACAAGGGCGTTAACATTACGAGACATGCATATTAAGAACATAATTATATTGTTAGATCTTAGAACATTGTGCACGTATACCTATTCATTTATCGCTATTTTGACTTAGATCATTTATACAACGATTGGTTCGTTGCAGCTTCAAATCATTATTTTAAAAAAATGAGGCACACTGTGACACTATTTAGTTTACAGAAGTACTTACATATTATATCATAAAAAATATTTGCAGAAAAAATTAAAGTGCAAGTTAAATAACTGCAATACAGTTGCTCTAAAATTATTGTCCATCAATAGGCTGACAAGGTGGCATTTAATAATATAGGTGCAGTAAAATCTTTGGCGGCTCCTTAATAAAATCTATTAAGTACAACCCACGATATATTATGAAAAAGACGTAGATGTTTTTCACTGGATTAAGCTGAACGCAAAATTATAAATATGTAGCCAATAATAAACTTATATCAACATTTTGAAGTGGATTTAGGGTATAGTGTAAAATTACTGCATTATATTTTTTTGTCTCCGATCGAATTTCGGTTTTTAAAAAAGTTAACTAAAAATACTGACAGTAGCGTTTTCCATTTCAGCCAATAAGGCCACTTTCAGACTAGTGTATTTCCAGGGTATTTTCATGTTATATTTCAGACTTCATTTTGTGTGTACCCCGTAGCAAGGGGGGAGGCGAAGCGACGATAGGCGGATCATAGGCTCAGGCGTATACGAGCGTAGCAGAGTACGCGCGTACAAAAAAGAAACTCCACTCGTATGTATATGCGCCAAAAATACGCTGGTTTGCAATCGCCCTAAATACCCTAATATTCGACTCCAAAAAATATGGCGCTCGACACTCATTCAGCCACTAACAAGAATATATTATATTAGGAACAGATATACGTAAACAAAGGGATAAAAATAGTGAATACTTTCTGTTGTTCAATAGGATTTAAAAAACTTTATAAAATCTGTTACTGAAGAAACGTTATAATTCTCATTTTTAATCACTAGATGGTTCCACTTTCTAAATTCTATGTAATGGAAATAACACTCAGAGGCAATACACTAAAACGTTTATATAGCGCGTTAATTATACCTATGCTCACATGCAGTTGTTTAGATTTTATTCAGTACCTAGTTTTTGTTATCTAATTTTTGTTTTAAATTACTTAAGTTTCAGTTTCGGTGTCTGCTGAAACTAAACGAGGAGAGGAACAATGGGTTACGGTTTTTGTTTTAGCTGAAAACAGAGTTTCAGTTAGACACTAATGTACCTAATTAAACAAAGTTTTTATAAAGTGTGGGATACAATGAATGATGCGTAATAGGTTTGCATCTGTATAGGTACACCTAGTGTACGTATATGCCCACGCGGCCGCGTCTTTGCTTACATTTTTTTAAAATATTGCAAACGTTTAGGAATAATTAAACTGGACATTTGCATTAAATCGACACATACATTTTATTTTTTAGATAAAATTATTGTTTCTTATAATTTATATAGTGAAACTTTTTAAAAATTATTCATTATTCACCTTTGCAATAGGTACTTAAGAAGCATAATAATTACATTAGAGAAATTAAAAAAAGAAGGTTTATAGGATAAAAAGGCTGATTCACTGTAGGTAATCCATAATCAGCTGGCTCATCCATACTAAAGAATCTTACTGTCAAGGAACTATATACTAACACTTGTATACCATTTTAGTTCTGTTTATCCTTTGACATATGTAATCGCATAAGCCCTCACACCACTTTAATAAAACTTTGGTTTTAGACCGAAATTTAACCAAATTTATAATCTATATAACCGACTCTAATAAGAATGCCTATGACTTAAATACAGAAATACACAATTTTCTATATTTCATGATGTGTACATTTACTGAAATATATTACAAAAAAAAACAATTTTAAATACTTATTTGGTACTAATCTAAATTAACACAAACAAATTTCATGATACTTTCCCTATTTATACCATAATATTCACAACTGATATAAAATGACTGGATTCCGATAAGTTACTTAATTTGAATCATGAGAATTCACCGAAGAGAAGAAAATCTTTGTCATCGGCCAGCATCAGCCTGTAAAGAAAAGACGTAATTAATGAGTTTATTGACATTATTAATTAATTTGGAGATCGAATAAAAAGATGATGTATAATAATGTAAGGGTATATTAATGTAAGGGTCGGGTTGTACACTTTTTATATTTAAAAAAATGTTTACGATTAAGAGATTGTGAAGATTCTCACTAAAATTTTAATAACAGACTAACTGAAAGTATATTAAAAGGGTCAGGTTATAGTCATTCAAAATAGTAATTTTATTATGTCTCAAACAATAATTATTATTTAAGTGATCCGTTTAGGCTCGATAGAGCTAAGTTGGGGTACGACACCTAATTTAAAAATAACATTATATACGTAACGTCAATATTTCTCTGCTAGTCCGCACTGGACTACGGTAATAAAATATAGGTACCTACACCAGCTGAAGTTTCGCGAACATGTAATCAAATTTGACATATTTTGATATATATAAAAATAATTATTATTATTGATATATGCCATAATTGAAATAGATTATATTTGTCTGCCTTGCCATTGAAGGTTATCATAACTTTGTCTATATTACATTCAAACATTAACATTGTAGCAGGGGCGCCCAAGAGGGGATTTGCGCGTTACTCGAGGGCGTCAGAAAATCATATGAGGAGAAACCTTGTACCCTATAATGTACCCCTACGATATATGGACCCTTTAAATAGGGGCATGCGTTGAGGGTAGCCCGTCAAATTAGTAAAAAAAATCGATCCTAAAAAACTCGAGCGCGTCAGATTAGGTAAGGCAGGGTAAATTAAGTACATACGAGTAACAGCTTATATTTCATTAATCTGACGATTTAAGCGTGGCATAAGGGGAATGAGAAAGTGACAAAGTTGTAAAAAAACGTCACCTCGAAATACTCGAGCGCGATTGATTTTTTTTTATTTTGAAG
>DWEC01003880.1:0-10252 GCA_018245735.1 Microceris miodesmiata | reverse complement strand
ATGATGACACTTCGTGTTTATCTATGTGGATTTTTTAATAGAAACAATAAACACTACACAGCCGTAATACAGCCGCAAAACGACGAAATAAAACAAATGAGATATTTCGGAACACATTGTCTTAGTTAAACTTAGTTATATAAAAGCCACTGTCAATATACACAAAGCGACTACGAAAAATGTAAATCTATTTGCTAAGGTTTTCGAGATACTATTTTTACCCATCGCATCGGAATATCCAAGCTTGAGGATAATTTAAAAATTCATAATGGAGACCTTTATATACGCAAGAGAACCCAAAACAATGTTTTTTCATTTTGTCTGTTTGTCTGTATGTTTGTGCACGCTACTCTCAGAAACGGCTTATCCGATTTGAATATAGTTTTCAGGATTATATTGCGATGAGCTTCACTTAACGTTTAGTGTTTTTTTTTTCATTTAAATCGGTTAACAAATAAAGAAGTTATGTCAATTTATGTCAATCATCACGTGTAGGTTAGGTTAGGTTAGCATTTACGAAGCCGCTAGCACAGCTAGTTTCTAATTATTAATGTCGATTCTGAATACATTTTCTATACTTTCTAGATATAAGAAATCACCAACAATGTATCTCACCTAAACCTCGGATCAGTAGAAGGCGTCCCGCTGTACACAGAACCGCTGGACGACACAAGCCCGCTAATGGGGTCGTGTAGCGGTGCCATGCGCAGGTACCCAACGGGGACCTTCTCCATGAGGTTGTGTAGCGGCGCCATGGGCACGTACCCATCGGGGACCCTCTCCATGGGGTCTATGGTGTAGTCAACGCCGAACGACGAGGTGCGCGAGTGTGCCACTGAACTGCCACGTGTTGTCATACTGATAAATAATAAAACCAATTATTGAGAATATTTAAGGAAATTGGTCCAGGCATACAACTTACTAGATACAAATCTATACAAATAAATTCAATTGGAGTGTCCGTTTTTAATATAAAAAAACCGCTTTTACTAAATGCTATATTACCTACGGCACGTATACCTAAATAACATCTTTTACCATATTTGACTGTCTGTCTGTCTGTTTGTTCTGGCTAATCTCTGGAACGGCTGGACCGATTTTGATGGGGCTTTCACTGGCAGATAGCTAATGTAATAAGGAGTAATTTAGGCTACCTTAATTTTAGAAAAAGTTTTGACTCCGACGCGAACGAATTCGCGGACACAGCTAGTAGAAGAATATAGCCCATAGGCCCATAGCGCATAATTCTCTTAAATAAAAAATTAAACTCCTTCCTACATCGATGTCACTAGATTACAATAGAAGAGAAACATAACAAAGACTACTCAACTTTATTAGAAATTTTGTGGCAAAGCTTTCACCGTAGAGACAACGCACAATAATAATAATAATTTATCGACTTAATTCAATAAGAATATTACTCAAGAAACCACAGAAACTGATAACCATAGTAGTGTAAATATTGCAATTCTCACTTCATAAACTCTCTAGTCAAATCACAGCTGTCCGGCTCCTCGGGTATCCGCGGCGTGCCGTACCACTCCACTGAATCGACATCGTCCCGCGACGTGTCCAGACCTGGTAAAAATACAATCAGATTTTTGTAAATAGAAAGAAGAAATAAAGAAAGAAAATAACTTTATTTGCATAAATAAAGCAGCACGTATTCAAGTATGTATATGTAATACATGTACATTTAGACGACAATTGGACACTGACTGTGCGACTGGTCCACCAATTTATGGTCGCCCAGCGAGCTATGGACAGGGCTATGCTCGGCGTCTCTCTGAAGGATCGCTTTAGAAATGAGGCGATCCGACAGAGAACCAAAGTTACCGACATAGCACAAAGTATTAGCAAGCTGAAGCGGCAGTGGGCTGGTCACATCTGTCGCAGAACCGATAGCCGCTGGAGCAGACGTGTCCTGGAGTGGAGACCGCGACTTGGCGAACGTAGTGTAGGACGTCCTCCAGCTACGTGGAGTGACAATATACGCAAAGTGGCTGGCAGCGGTTGGATGCGAAGAGCTGAAGATAGAGCTTAGTGGTGTGCTTTCTAGAGGCCTATGTCCAGCAGTGGACAGAAGGCTGATGACGATGTATATTTATTACACCTATACCATCGTGGGTCGTAAACGTACATAACTAGTGAAACTTGGGAGAGTACTGCACTACCCTGCCTATCACTTCTTAGATTACAGGCGTGATGTTACGTCATATTTATTTCGTCGACGTCACTTGCAATTGCCGACCGACAACTACTATATAAGGCTCATGGTAACACGTACGGTTTTGGATACATACTGATCGAGAAAGTTCCAGAACCAAATAGAAATAGAATTGGAAAATGTCCAAAAATGAAAAGAATTTAAACACAGCCACGTACAGGTCATCATGTTAAATGTTTCGTGAGTGCTTATACACATGATTATAAATGTACCGACTTAACTCACGTACGTTTTTTGGGGTTACCCGAAATGTACCGGCTTAACTCACGAAAAACGTACGTGAGTTAAGCCGGTACATTTATAATCAGATCATTGTGTACTAGTGAAAGTACCTTCGAGCAATTCTGTGTGCCTGGGCGGCGGCCTCTCGTTCTCCGACGACCCGCACGCCCGCGACGGCATACTGTCGCAGCGGCTACGCAACGTGCCCGCATCTGCGGACAAACTCACTGTTAGTACTCGAGCTACGAACTCCTCATATTAAGCGGCTTTATTAATAGCACTGGCTATTTATGGCAATAAGCCCACCGTCTATTCGATTCTAAGACATAAACGTTACTGGTGGTACGTGGGAGTGTACTGCACTCCTCTGTCTGTCTACCTCACCGTGAATTACAGGCGTGGTGTTACGTAATTTTTTACATTTTATCGCTAGTTTCACTCGAATACTCTCTAAATTACAATCGTATTGTATGGAACATTTAAAATGAAACTTTAATAAGAGGACTTAATCTTAGTAAGGCGTCAACGTGACGAATGGGTATGAAAAAAACCTAGTGCAACTTCTATTAATAAATATAATTGATACTCATTAATATAAACTAAGAAAAAAAACGCGATATATACAATTATATGAAAGGGCGCATATATGTATATTTACATGGAAGCTATGTACAAAACATAATTAAATATAAGAAAAACATTAAAACTGAAATAAAACGGGTTATTTCATCTCAAGCCTAGCGCATGGACCATTCAAAGCGAGCTGGACAGCATCTGTACCTCCTGGAATACATACAACTGACATTCGTTAAATGCATGCGTGTATTGGGGATATGCGTACGCTTGGCATAGGGATAATCATGCAACTTAAACCGCACTTTAACTTAAAGTCAAATAAACAATTTAATATTACAGATAAAAAAAAATCCAAAATATTTTAGTTATATCATAAATAACTCACGTAAAAAAATGCTAGATTATATAATAAAACATAAAAAGTGTATTTTTGTTCGTTTTTTCAAGATCCATTTACTCCTTAACTATTTAGAATTTTTTTCAAACTACCAACTTTTCATTTTCCCTCATATACACAGTTTTATGAATAAAATAACTTGGGTTAATAATGACAAAGTAACAAAATTTCTGGTAAACTGACTGGCTTGTAAACTAAGGGCGTATTTACACTTGTATACTTTAATTTTATTGTAGTGTGTGTAAGACACCTTACAATATAAGTTAGGGTAAGTTGTGTATCGAGTCTCTCATCCGATGAAGGCTTCGAGACCCTTAAGGTCAAAACCAACCCCTAGGTGGTGTTTAGTGGGTAAGACACGGCTTCACACGTAAGTCCCACATAACCACTGCGAACGGTCGCATTCTGAGGGTAGCCCTTGTCTGGACGAAAAAACCCAAAATGTATCAAGTCTGTTATAATAAAGACGTCGAACCATAGACACTCATTTCAATACTACATCGACCCTGCTAACATATAACATTATAGCGTTTTAACACAACCATATCGAGTGTTGATATGTGGTGTGAATACTGCCTTACGTTCGGATACCTCACTGGTAACTGTATACTTAGGACGTTTCAATAAACCGCAATTTATATACATAAGCCATTAAATAATTATTTTAAATGGGCTTCATGATTAAATATTGCTAGTCAATACTAAACCACTAGATACATGTCTAAGTACCTACCTACTCAAAATAGTTTGGGGATGTATAAGTTCATCCGTTGCCCAAATAACTGACGTAAGCTGTCATAATTTGTGTTTTGACAGTATAAGCTGTCAAAACGTCAAAATCTATACAAATAATTAAATCGCAGTGTCTGTTTTTAATATTAAAATAACCACTTCTTATTAAATGCACACGGTACATATACCAAAATAACATTTTTTACTATTTCTGTCTGTCTGTCTGTTTGTTTGTTTGTTCCGGCTAATCTTTGGAACGGCTGAACCGATTTTGACGGGACTTTCACTGACAGATAATCGTGCTCAAATTTGCTGCCAAACAACACGTGCTTGTTATCCATTGCTCTATTCCATTCCTTCTTCACTATAATATTATACCCCAATGCCGATGACTGTTAGGTGACGTTTTAGGCGATATTTGTCTCGGTGGTATTGATCACTTCTTCTTCTTGTAGTGCCTCTCCAACTAGTGAAGGTTGGCTATCAGCTTCTTACTATCGTCTTTGTTTTTAGCTCTGCGGAATACCTCAGCGGCGCTGGCTATTCTGGTCCACTCTCTGATATTCCGTAACCATGACTTCTTTCTTCTGCCAACCTTCCTTTTTTCAGCGACCTTTCCCATCATGACAAGTTGAAGTAGTTGTATCGCTGATGTCGAAGAACATGACCCAAGTAAGAGGTCTTCCGTTGTTTAACGGTAGGCATAAGTGCGCGTTTCTGGCCAATCTGTTCTAACACTTTAGACACTTTAGCGTTGGTCACCTTCTAAGTCCACTTTATGGACAGCATGCTTCTATATGTCCACATTTCGAAAGCCTCTATTCGTTTTCGAAGGTCTTTTTTACGGTCCAGGCCTCACATCCGTACAATATAATGGACCAGATGTAACAGTGTAGCAAACGAGTTCGTAGCTTGATACTAATGCTACGGTTACAGAGTACTTTTCTCATTATATTGAAAGTACTACGGGCAGTTTCTATACGCGTCGTTATTTCTAAATCGCTTTTCCATTCCTCGTTTAGCCATGTACCGAGGTATTTGTACTTCCGAACTCTTTCTAGATTTTGGCCTGATACCCTTATGTTCGTCGTGGTTTCAGGTTTACTAGAAATGACCATAAATTTTGTTTTCTTGGTGTGCATTTTCAGACCAGCCTCGCTTCTATTCACCTCTAATCTTACAACCGTTTGTTGAAGATAGCTGCTATGGACGCTATCAGGACTGTATCATCGGCATAGCGCAAGTTATTAATATTGCGGCCATTTATTTTAACGCCAGTCTTGGTTACATTACACAGAGCCTTGGATATTATGTCTTCTGAGTATAGGTTGAAGAGAAGAGGTGATGATATGAATCCCTGTCTTACCCCTCTTTGGATAACAACAGCATTGGTTTCTTCCCCATCTACTCTAACAGTGGCTTGTTGATTCCAATACAGGTTTTGTATGAATCTGATGTCTTTAGCGTCGAGGCCAACGTCCTTTAATATGTCGATAAGTCGATCATGCAGTACTCGATTTCATAGTCGAAAAGTCGTGAAAGCTTTTTCATAGTCGACGAAGCAAAGAAAGACATCTTGTTGCATGCCTTGCACACATTAAATATTTTTTCTGGACTGTTAAGACTTCCCACATTCCATGTTCCTATTTTGAATAACCTCCCGGAGAATCTTCGCACCTCTGTTCCATCGAAGGGACACCGGGCACTCGAGGATCTCGGGATAACAAAAATATGGAACGATTTTAAACTGTTTTCGTTCAAACAAACAGCCACGGCATCAGCGAATGTCCTACGAACATACTTTGTGTCCGTATGCACGCACGCACGCACGCACGCGTGTGCGTGCGCTTGTGCGTGCGCGTGCGCGTGCATCTCCATATGATACGTCAACATTTTAACACTACAGGAGTTACAGCTGGAAATTTCTAGTCATCCACCATAGTGAGCAGATCTTAATTATTGCATTGTATGAAAAACCCCACTAAAATGTTAAAATTGCATCGACAACAATACAATATATATTCTGAAGGGTGTTGGCCAGAAATAAAATAATTATATGAGATTAATTTGGATTTGATTTTTAAATACACGTACAATGTTATATGGCTACCGAACATCGGATGACAGAGAGCTGTCAAGTTCAAGTGACATAACAATGACATTATTATCTTACGTTCAATAATACTTCCAACTTTGTGTTTTTCATTTACAAATATGTTTTTATACACAAAAACAAACACCTACCCTTAAACAAAAGACACCTACCCTTATACAAACAGTTAAAAAAATGGAATTACAATCGTGTACAACAAGCCTTAATCATATAAGCAAGTGCAAATGCTAAAACAAGTTTCTAACTCAAAAGTATTAATAACAATAATTCAATTAGAAACTACAAAGTGAAACTGATTTACAAACTTGTTAAATTTGTCTTTAGGTAATGACTTCGTTAGTATATCTGCTATCATTTCATCTGTACAAAGATACAATGCAGTTATAAAATTATTGTTTACAATATCTCTAATAAAGTGATGTCTGACATCAATATGTTTCGTTCGTGCATAAAACAGAATTTACCCTCCGTTTTTGCGCAGACTGATTATCATTATAAATTGTGACTACAATTTATATTTAAACATTCATGAAAAAAATTAGCTCAAAGCACTCACGGCATGTGCGATGTCCGGTCTGCTGCATACAGCTACATACGTGAGACAACCAATCAAATTTCTATACTCCAAGTTGAGAGATTTCTTCTCAGCTTTATTCAGCTTCAGGCCAACTTCCATTGGTGTACTGACTGGTTTAGAATTTTCCATGTTAAACCTTCTTAATATTCGACTAATGTAGTTGAATTGATCAAGGGTAGTTTTACCTTTTTCCTTACAAACTCTCATAGGTACCTAAAAAATCATGAATAGCTCCTAGATCTTTCATTTCGAATTCTTTCATTAATTGACGCTTGATAGGTTTGTTTTCTTCATCTGATGACGTAAACAATAGATTTTCACAAAATTCAAAAATTCACAAATTCAAATTGATTTTCACAAAATCAACTTTTTGCAACCTGCAATTAGTTACAATACTTTTTAGCGATAATAGAAACACTCCTACTATCATTTCACTAAACTTAATTCAGTAATATAACTATATCACTAGACTTGAACCGTATTATAATTATATTCCTAGTAAGATAGTAATGAATTGCTTTCGCATAACTATGCTCCGCTATATAATTATATTCCTAGGGATATTACCATAATATTAAGGTTTTAACTATCTTACTGCGACAGATACATATTTATGAAACATTTGACGTATACATATTTTTGAAGTAATTCATGTGTAGTACCTTCTTTGCAACGTCTTAACTTTGACAGATGTCAAATGGATACATTTCATTGCTCGTGACTGAACTATTGGATTTTTTGTGGATTGTAGGCGTGATGTTAAATTATAAATGAACTTGGCACTTGCGAGGAATACATTTTTTCCTGCCATGCAACCATTACTACCTACAGCGCGGACGGTAATCCGGCAATCACTACACTTGCGGGTGGTATCATTTCATAACCAAATAAATTTAAAAATATGATAAAACTGAACGAACACCTCCTATGCAAGTAGCCTCGCCACAAAGTGACCATGGTCATGTTCCTAGCTTATAGGTGTATGGTATAGGAGTCGCAGAAGGATCATCGCAAAAGCGGGGTGGTCAGTAGGCGAATTGGTCGGCAGGTGGTGAAGGGGCAGCCCCTGTTCGTGGTGATCGCGATGAAAATGGAGTACGTGGTGCGCGCGCCGCGGGACGGCGTAGTGGCGCGCGTGGCGCCGCTGCCGCTCGGCGCCGCCGTGCCGCGCGGCGCGCGCGTCGTCTCCTTGTGCGACCACTAGCCACGCGTTACTCTTCTCGGACAACTAATAAAACGATCGCCTGTACCAGCCGATAGCTTCCAGCTGCCGGTGCGATACCGAAGCTCGCCTACTGTCAAGTTCATGAAAAACCGATGTTATCACGTTTCCACCCCGAATGTACCCGGTCTTTGGAATCATTGAATAAATTGTACCGGGACCTCTAACGATACATAAAAAAGCCTACTTTTATAATATTGAGCTAACCGTTTATTTTCTAAAGTAGTTTGAGACACAATAAATTTATATAGACTATAGGGTTATTATTATTTGATAGCAGCCCTGACATACTAATTATGTAAGCGAATGATTCATATTAACGCCAATAAAATTTCTTAAATCATATTTTTATAGCTCAATTGTTAGCGATTAATTGAAAAGCACCGCTGATTAGCGCCCAACCTGCCCCATTAACCACTACCACTTATCTGTGCTGCTTCGCGTTCATAACCATTACAAGTTAGAAAAAAGTACTATTTTGCTTATCATAGTCCATCTTCAATGCAAGTAAGTAGTAATAGTAACTTTGCAACAAACAGATTATTTACACATGTTCAACGTTATTGGAGAGTGTCCCTATATAATCGTATCTTTAAAGTGGTTGGTGAAATCGAGCTCGTAGATGCTCATGTACCTATTGGTGTTGTCATAATAAAGTTCAATTAATAAAAAATATATGCGCAAATTGTAAGTATAAGTAGGCTTCCAATACGTGTCATTTTTATATTTCTTTACTTCAAGTACATACGTCTAGTTAATCGTGTTGTTTATTTACTACTCCCTCCTTAACTAACGGTAAACAATTTTGTACATTTTAACACAGGTCTTCTTCTTCGTTATCCCTTACATCACACAAACATTATTTATTGGAACATGAAATAAACGTACTTCTCTCTTTACTTTTTTGAACTTCCCGTAGTCGGCGTGGCAAGTAAATCGTGCTTCTCCTAAGGTACCTGTGACATGGCGTCTTATGTGCTTATATAACATAATCTCCGATCATGTTCGGTCATGGCGACTGTTACTTTATTGGAAGGACCCTCGTCTCTGATGGGCCCTTAGGTGACTGACATAGCCAATCTTGGCAGTAAATGTGCGGCTGCACATACTACAAGTCAGCACCCCTCCGACAAAATGGTAAGTTATGGCCGCGGGTGGTCGGGCCTTTAGCTTGTCCCGTTTCGCATCGAGCTCCCTTCGTCGCCGGTCCTCGAAGCGATACACCTTAGTATAATATACGTAGTATGTGCTACATAACTATATATCAAAGACAGGCCCCTTGATATCATTATTCAAGCGTTACAATTCACTTATGACGGATTGTGTAATTGATAGAACTTCTGTTATATTGGTACATTGAACACCATTAAAAAAAGGAAAAAATTATAGTAAATCCTAATAATATTAGTAATAAATGTAATAGAACAATTTGGACTCACACAAAGCCATTAGTTCCTAAGTTATGCGAAGTTTGTGCTGTGGTGTACGGGTAACATTTTTTACGATATGGGTGGAAAATTGTCTCTGTATGAATGTATCTAAGTACGTGTACCAAGTACCAGATGCATATACTCAAGTACAAGCTTACAAAGATAATTTTGTACTCACACAAAACAAGCTCGTTGCACAAACAATTATGCTGATCGGAAATCGAACCTACCACCTTTACCTCATCAGTTAGATTCGCTAACCACTGCACCTGCGGCCCGCTGAATATTTTAACACTGTGCAGTTAAACGTAAATAAATCAGTTAACGTATTAATTAACCCATAGTGAGATTAGTACGGGCCGTGTTTATGCGTCAGCTTTTCGCGTGCCGCGTCGATCTAGTTATACATAACTGGTTTATCAATTCCATACTGTTCGCTATAGCTCAGATTTTGTAATATATTAACATAAACATGATTGACAAACAATTTTAAAACTCAGCTATAAATGTGGTAATTGCATTCTTTAGCCCTTTTTCTCTCCGAGCGTATATTATTAGACGTATAAATAATTCACCGCCATTAATTTCCAAACAAAAAAAAACCGTTATTACACGGGCTGAACCAGGATCAAGGGAATTTAGGAAATATCACAAGAAGTTGATTTTTTTTATCCACCTTTTTGTGAAACTTTTTGTGAAAAAAAAAAAAAAACAAAATCCAATTGAGAACAGTACACACTGTTCTCAATTGGATTT
>DWEC01003879.1:0-10252 GCA_018245735.1 Microceris miodesmiata | reverse complement strand
TGGCGAGCTCTCGTGTCGGAGGCCAAGATTCACTTCGGATCGTTGCGCCAACGGAGTAAGTAAGTAAGTAAGTCTAAATTTCAGTTTGCTAATTGTTTTAGGTATGTTCTAATATACTAATACGACTATTTGTGGACTATTTGTGGATTACAATTAACAAAATAATTATTAAATAATACCAAAGTCCAGTGCCTAAAAAATTTGATAGTCCAATTTGTTAATCTTAAACCTTTTTAATTTAAGTGTACGTCAGCGAAAATATATCTTCGACAGCACAATTTTTGTTTTTAGCAGTAAATATAACTGCAATAAGAGAACGAGTACCTACTTTCGTAGAATATTTTGGTCTAGTGAATAAGTATGATAGGATGCCTCGTAAAGACTTTGAAAACAATGGGGGTCCTGGCTGATTTATCGTTTGGATGAAAAAAACATTATGAATATTTATTTATTGGGGTTGTAGTAGAGTCCAGATAGAACCCTGATAGTGATCGCATACTCGTAAAGAAAACAATTTTGTATGAAATAACTATACGTGTATGTATAAAATTTTTCCAGCAACTTTTTTTTTTAATTTAAGCTCGGAGATTGGAAATTGAACAAAAAAATATCAATAATGAATTAAATAGTTGAATTCGATCGAATATTATATTACAACAAATAAAGTTCTGGAATTTTATAAATAAATATTATTATTATTATTATTTGAAATACAATTTATATTTCATGCTGTAAATTTATTTTTAGTAAAAAGATGATTTCTACGGTATTTTTATACATTTATGGACATTTCTATGCTCGCTTCTATCGATTTAAGGTTGCTTTTAAACTGCAACTTAGTGGAAATGTAAATTGTGGGGTCAATTTAAATATTATATGCAAATAACTTCTATCGTGAGGCGTTTTTTCTGTTTTCAACTATTTATTTTTATACATTTCACATACAAGTTGTGCATTAATTTTAGAAGAAAAAAAATATTTTGCTAGATGGCTTCTGCCTACCTCATAAGAGACCTGAATTGTCGTTATGCGCTAGAAATATATAAATAATTTTGAATAACTACACGACCACAAAAATGTATATAGCAGGAGATAGGTAGGCGATGCAGGAAGTAAGACAAGAGGTAGGTTTTTATTAAATTAATGAAGATATTCATCACTCATACGCAAAATCCAGCACAATAAAGTATGTTTTCGTCTCAGGCACGGCACATCAAGCTGGTTGGCATTACGTTGGTACGATAAAGGCTTGCGTTCCACGTGGCTTAGCTGTGGGTAACGATACCCTTATGTAAGACGTCAGAAACACGCGCACGTTTTCATTATCGACACGAATACGTCGGTCTCTTTATACTATTTTATTGTCATAACATCACACCTGTACTCCGCGAAGGGGCAGACAAAAAAGTGTAGTACACTCAAATGTTTCAGCATTGACGTTTACGTCCCATGGAATAGATGGTGAACCTATTGCCCTACACCTCGCACAGGTCCATACTCTTGAGTCATTATTGGAAATTCTAAATTAGAAAAATTCAACAGTACCCGACCCTGAACCCAGAACTTTCCGATCGGCAGTCGCGCTTGCAAGTTGTTCTAAAAAAACACAAAAACAGCTCTATGTGAAAACCAGAAATACAATAGACATAATTTTTAGCGTGTTTAAAATGTAAGAAATGTGGGCTTTAATGTTAAAACCAACATCTTTACTAAAGAGAGCCGCGTCAGAATGTAAACCCGCAGGATCATCGCAGCAGTTGCAGGAATACGTAGAGAGTGTTCAGTGGAAACAATCTAACAATTTAACCCCGCGTCGTACCTGGTCTGCATTTACCGCAGCTACTGGCGGTTAATGTTGCATGCGTACGATAAAACGTTAACTGACAGACGAAAACGAACGATGCAAAAGTTTTATGTATCTGACTGAAACCTATACGCCGTCTAGATAAACTATTTTATTGTCCTGTCATTAAGGATCCTGTGTCTGCGAGGAACCGTAAAACGTAGTTTAGAGACGATTCGTCACTGAAAGTATTGTGAGAAAGAAAATAAAGCTAATTTGCCCCATTCTGCTCGTAGCTCTCCGTCAGATATAAATTCGTTGCACAAAAGTGAATTTTAGATAGAAATCTGTCGCTGTAAAAACTTCGTTTCGGATATTGCCTTAGATATTTCTTATCTAAATGTATCTTTAGCCCTAAGATAAGTGAAAGTTATTTCATCTTGGTAAAACATTTTTTGAATAAACTTAAAAGTATTTTTTTTCTCTTTCCTGTTTATACGTTAGCATTTAATCTGTGTAATATCTGTCAGAGCGGGTGTAAAGTCCGTTTTCAATTATGTGGCAATTAATTACAGAAGTTAACCAGTGACGATGCTATAAGCTGTATCGCACTACTGAGTCATAATACACGAGATACTGATTAAACCTTGATGCATAATAAATCCTTAATGATTTTTAATACAGCATTTATAATTATTATCATACAATTATAATTAATAATTATCACTACTTTATCCGCAGAATATACTTAAATTCTAGAAAAACTTTTAATAAATATTTTATATAGCATTTGTAATAGATATATTATAATGCAAAGATAAAATGGAGAATTAGGACAAGTTTACAAGATCATCAGTAAAATAAATTTCATGAATATATTTTTAAAGCCTAGAGTTCTGCTGTAAATTGCGCTACGTATATTCCAATATAACTATAATATTTTTTCATATTAATTCATAGGAAAGGTCGATAAACCTCAATAATATAACCTGAATTTTCACTTAATTTTAAGCCCCTAGTGTAGTTACAAATATTTTGAAACTTTTACACGGTGCAACGCACGTATGTATATTTATTAGCTGTATATTCGCATGTTTTTATTATAGGCGTATCGTAAATAAGAAATGTTCTAGATTCAGCACCGAGGGCTGCGAGATAAATAGAAAATGATAACCGAAGAGGTCGGGCCGCCGCGCTGGGCGGATTTCCTAATGCTCGATTTTATGGCGTATGCTCGATTAGGAAATCTATCGATTATTATCAAGTTGATAGATATCGAAATATATTATAAATGTTGCTTTGGATAGTCGTATTGAAGAGTATTTTTATGTGGACTAAGTAAATATTACATTTTAATGTTTTTGTATCAATGCTCCTTCTACTAATACTAATTAAAACATTCTCAATCCAATATTAACAAAATCAAATCATTGTTACTAATTACATCTAGATAGTGGATTCAATTAGGTTTTTTATTTTTTTCGACCCTTTTATCATTCCACCATTGAAATACAAGTTTTCGCTCAGTAAGAAATATTTAAGGCCATAACTTGGCACGCAAAGTGCTGGTTGGCAAACTTCATACATCTTAGAGATGTGTCTTGAAAACTCTAAGATATGCAGGTATAGTCACGATTTTTCCTTCACCGCTATAACATCAGATATCTAATTTAAAAACAAGTACACATTTTTGTGAAGAGAATGTGTCTCATGGATTTGAATTCAGGACTCCCAGGGTGAAAGGCTTAATTCGAAACCACTAGGCCAGGACTGATTTTTTGATGAAAAGTTGGTAGAAAGTACGAGTCTTTAGCTTTGAAAATATGAAGTAATGTATCCAAATGTAGCATTAAGTAGCTCTACCGTGACTTGAAATAAATAAACATTTGTTACGATCCTTCTTCAGTGTTATGAAGAAAAACGCATTAGTAGCCTCCTGGTGTTAAAGAGCCGATAAATACCCTCGTGAAGCCTCAAACCTGGAAAAATTCAATCTTAATGTTTTATTTGAAATCAGTGACAAATGTCTTGATACTCCAAGATACTAAAGATTAGATGGAACGTCTTCTACTATATTTGAATTTATCTGCGTCCTGTACATTCAGAGCGTGAATCTCAAATGATAAAAGTGGATGCAGCTGTCGTGTAGTGAAAACCGGATAATGAAATCCCAATATTTGATTAATGGAATGCGCTCACCGTTAATTATGTTTTTACATATAAAAAGTACCGGAATTTTATAATAGTTTAGAACAATAGTTTTTTTCCTGTATTGTAAAATTAATTGAAGGATTAATTATTAAAAAAAAAGAAAGTAAAATCAAACTACAAAATTCAATATATAATATGTATATGTATTCATTTTTTACTTACGACAATTGTAAAAGAAATCCCGCAATGAATTTCTCAACACCGATACGATAATACGATAAGGTCAAGCTTGTTACGAAGTTTCCAGTGACGTAATATTTTCCATTTCAGGAATCAGTCATCATTAGGTTTCCTCCTCACCTCTCAAGCCTTATTTAAGAATTCTCGAATCGTGTAAAAGCATTCCTTGTCGGAGTTGTCCAGCGAGATTTATCCTTGACGATTAAGACGCGAATGCCTAGATCGTCGTCACGACCTGAGACGTGCCTATTTGACAGTAAAATATAAATGTCAATTCGCTGAGTTCCTAAATCATTTGTATGAATACTGACTATGGTAAGTCCCACTATTTTTTTGTTGCTATTTCAAAACACACCAAAGGAAACAAGTACATCTTGGAATACCTTGAGAGGGGTGAAATGTACCCGAAACGCGCTTGTTCGATATTGTATACCACGGTCTTAACCCTTGTCATGGGATACGTCCGTGCAATAGAAGAACGAAGTTGTTAAAAATGATGAGAATGGACCTAAACATGATTATTTATTTTATTTTTAATTGCTGTTTTTTTTTAGAGATAGAATCTTGATCACTCCATGGGCTTTCGTCAATTACAAATAGCGGTACTCTATACTTATAAAATATATCGAAGATTTTCAAAACTATTACAGAAGTGGTTGTTAAAAAAATACACAATTCATGTAATAAAAATGCAAAAAACAAAGCCGATCACAATTTTTCGAACATTTAAAGTAGATAAAAATGCATGCTGAACTCAGCTATTTTTTACTATTAACATTCATCGGTTTATCGATATCGTTTCAAAAATAACGTTGATTAAAAAAACCGTAAATACTCGATAGTTTTATCTCAGCGATATTACGATTAGTCGTCGGAAGGCATCAAAAAATCGTTGGGACTATTGTTACCTTTATACGGACGAGAAAATAAAATTCCAATTTAGATCCTGGGTGGAAGGTGTCAAATTATTTCGTTTGGAGTGGAGCGTCAGTCAAGCTACTCGTTACCTTAATTTTTACTTTCGCAGTTCTGTTACAGATGTCGCGTTGACTCGATGGCACATCTTCAAAATATTGTTCTGTTACGTTACATGAAAGGCATTGGTGTCAGATAAAAAGGAAATAGAAAATCGACAGTCGTTATTCGTCATTCCGTCATCATATTGCATCTTTATTAGGGCAATATGTATTTATTTGTCATGTACATGTATACGATATCCGATTGTTGCATATATATGTCACAAGTAAATCTTAAATCGACTATAATGTGTATTCCGTACCTATATTTACCCTTTATACACCCCTTGAAGTCCTCTTAGAATTTCTATATCTATTGTAGTGCGGACTATCTTATTTATTCCTTTTAAGTACAAGGGGTGCAATTAAAAATATATTTTTAATTTTATTTTTAAAGATATCTTAATAAAAACGTAATTTACGTATTATTATCCAATGATAATATAAAGTATGTATTACCTAATGGAAAACACGTAGATAAGTGTAAATTTCAATTCTGGCTGTTTTGAACAAAATGTCAGCTCATTAGATCATAAACAAGAAAAGGAAAGTTTCTATGTGATATACCATATTTGTTAGCCACATATGCCGAATAGTATATGAAAGCGTTATATACAAAACGCTATAAAATATACAGTATGTCAATAATTCTCCTTGAAAACTTTTTTAACTACACTTATTCGATAAAAATAGTCCGAACACCCTTCTAAGTGAGTAGTTAAGTTAGTTCACGCGAAATAAAACTTTCACCTCGTTACATTTTATCATATTGTTATTGGAATATACGAGTACAAAATCCCTGAACTAACTAAATAAAACAAGCTGGATACTCGCTGTATTCTGGAAGTTTCGATGGAAGGCGCGTCCGTGGCTGGAATATTTACGTGCATCGTTCTTGCAATAACTTATTTCCGTGACGTATTTCCCCGGTATAACTTCATAGTGCGAAGGTGTTATATTTTTTAAATGATTGAGTAGCCAATAATTTATGTGGAGTGAAGCAACCATTGGCGCCTCGTGTAATGTTTATATCTACTTATGTATATGTTGGTTTTTAGCGCACTTTTTAATAGGATACATTTATTATTATGATGTTTTTGTACTGGTAAACATTTTTTACTATGGTGTATTTTGTGCCAGTGTCAATTTTTGCTGGTGTATTTTTCCCAGGCTGAAATCCAGTCTTGTATAATTATAGTGCTCACGAAACTGTTGTCGAGACGGTACAGCAGTTCAATCTCGTACGTAGTGTTTTCTCAGATTTAATTTTAGTTAAGCGGATAAAAACTCTCTCGTATTATAATTTAGCCCTTTAACTCTTCTCTTTCTGTGCAGAGACCCGTGTTTAACAGAGATACGACAAAGAATTGATAATAATAAAGAAAAACATAAATAATACCTTATAATAAAAGAACTAATATTTTTATATACCATGACATATATTTCATATGCGCGACTGCCGATTGGGAAAGGTCCCGGGTTCGAATCCCAGGTCGGGTACTACTGGATTTTTATAATTTAGAATTTCTAGTTGTGACTCAAAGTCCGACATACGGCAACAGGCTCACCACCTATTCAATTGTAAGACTTAAACGTAACGGGTGAAATGTGGGGTGTACTACCTGTAATACCCGAAGTGGTAGGCAGAGGAGTGCCTCTGCTTACCACTTCGGGTATTACAGGCATGAAATGACGTTTCTTATATTTCTTATAGTATGTATTTATATACACTAACAGTTGTTGCAATTAGTAACAATTCACAGAGATAGCTTAAAGATGTTACAAAAATAAATATACTATTGAAGGTCATGCCGTGTCTCAGTTACTGACATTAATAAAATGTGGTATTACGTGTATCCTATGCCCATGATGCTGGACTAAAAGTACGACACACATCATCAACCATGATCAGGTTTCCAAATATATAATATTCCTAATTGATACTTGCTGTTCTATTAACGCACTAGTGCTTTAGATAACATGACGTGGAGTTTGAATTGCTTAAATAAAAAAAATAATCCATCCTTATAATTCCACTATTGGAATATGGGTCCTGAATTGTTTGGTACATTTGGATTAATTTAATTTAAAGTTTTCAAATTATTATTAATAATTTGATATTACTTGTTTAAACTAGTTATCTAAATGTTAACATTGTGCCATTTAATAATGTTAATTTTAATTACTAAATATACTGTTGATTATTTTTTCTTTGATTTGCGAGGCCGTGGTTAAAAACTTTGTCTTCTGAAATTTCTCTATAAGTAAATTTACTCGTATAATTATATTAAACGACTGATGGATTTGGATTTGTGGTGTATGGCTATAGGCTCATATCCTATTTCCGGGTGGGACGTGTAACAGATGAATCTTGGAAGTGTTCTGTGCCCCTCTGCTGACCCTGCCATGGAAATAGAGGCGTGGTGTTATGTGATTAGCATAGACTATGTTTGTATACGAGTAATCTGATAAGAAAATAATCAAAAATGTAAAATGGTAATTGAACGTATTAATTTGTACAAAGATATCTAGCCATAGCTTTTGCTTGACGTCACAGGGAACACATCAATTTCATCATTTTATGTACTTTCATTAAAATGTTATCGTTTAAAACGACATTGTTTGTTGAATTATCTCGTATAAAATGACGAAAATAATTCAATATAAATTACTAAGCAATAGAAGCCCACCACTCTAGACGGTGTCATGTGTGGCAAATAGAGCCATTGGTGATTAATAGTCTAGCTCTAGATAAATACCGGTGTCTGTGGATAAAGCCACAATCAGACAAGTGACGTCATAGATACACGATGTGTTGCGCACAGAGCGAAATTTTATTCGCAAATCGCAATAGTTTATTTAAAATTGTAGTACCATTTTATCGCATATCGTCTGAAAGCATACAAAACTCCATTATTTTTATAGTTCATAAAATGTGGTTGTTTAAACATAATTTCATGTATATTCAGCAAATTATGAGTTCAGTAGCTCCAGCCACTGAAAATGTAAATTATTGGTTTCTGTTCATTGTTTATGGGTAAATGGCAGTTGCGTTTATATGATATGAGCGTACATAAAAATAAGCATATATTCACGCTAAGTAATTAATGGTGTAGGCAGAGGGCATGATTGCAGATATAGGTGTAATAGGCAAGGTATTGGTTTTAGCGTCTGTGCTTATGACTGTAGGCATTGGTTTAAATGTTACATGCGTTCCGGATTAGTCCTCAATGAGTTCAACTTCCTAATTTAAACAGACTCTACATAAGAACATGCAGATGGTTGACCGAGCAAGTCCTTAATATATGATCTAGACAGATATTTGATCTTATTTAGTGACAAATTTATCTTTAAACCATGTCTTTCTATCTTTTACTCCTATAAATAGCCATTGAATACTGTTTTTTTTGTTTATTCCATTGATACAGCATTGACAAAACCATCCTTATGTATATGTATGTTAAATTTGTATAATTTTAGAATTTAAACAAAAATTTGAAACAATGTGCACTTGAAATGAAAATCTTTGAACATTTTGTCCCCAGATATCTTGGCATCCGGAATCCGTTGAAAAGCAGACACCACTCGACGAAAAGGCTAGTCGTTATCAAGATAGCTCTCGTCTGGTTATTGAGCATGTTTGTGTCGAGTTCTATTACGGTTTTGGGTGAGTTCTATTCTATTCTGATTTTAGATAACATGAGATAAGTATTCTTTGGAAATTCTTCATTCTGTTTATAAAAACGAGTTAAGCATTCTTAATCAAATTTGCTGAGTATTCAGGTAGATTGATAATTGTAATTAAACTAACGGCATGAAGTATTTAGTTATATAGTGTGATTATATATAAGCCGGTACGTGCACAAGTAGCTTAACAAAAGCTTTGCATATGTTTACACAGAGGTAAATGAATTAGTGCACAGTTATGTTTACTCATACATACATACGATACATACATTGTACATGTATAATAGTTGACATAACAATATTTGGGAACACAAATAACAGTAATGAAGAACCAAAAGCGAATACAGGAAAATTATGTGAAGTGATTGTTACAAACTAACAACCAATATTACGCAATGCTATATTGATTCGACCTTGATAATATAAGAGAGATATCCGTGTAGATTTCTAGTGGGATCGGATATGTTTTTAAGATTTAGAAGTGTGAATATTCCTTAATGTTAAAAGGCATGGTAAACCGGTAGGCGCTCATGATTGTCAATGGTTATAGACACATGTAGACATCAGAGGAGTTAGCCATGTATTGGCTGCCTTGAAAGAAATTTTTAATCTTACGCGTAAATCCTATCTTAAAATGTACCTTAAAACAGATAATATAGTGTGTAGTTTACAAACTATGATACTTCCTAAATAATTCTATGTATTTCCCATTTTACTCTAATTTTATATTTTACTTATAATACCTTTAATGGTTGAATTTGTACCGGTTTTATGCTACTGACCATCGCTCTATGAGGAATATCTAGATAATAATGAATAAAGTACAAATCAAGTTGTTCATTTGTAGTTTCGTTTAAGTAACTAATACAATTAAATTCATATGAAAAGTCTAGTTTTTCAGAAATTGTAATGTTATACAATGATCACATCTTTAACACTTCCCAATTCAAATTGTTAGGACTCTACAACATAATATATCGGTAAGCTCTATAACTTTTCGTAGTTCTACGTTACATGACTCGCGAGAACATCCCGTAATACAACACAAATCATTCCTAACAGTATTAGAATGACTTTCTGTATACGCAAACTTCTCGCTGACTTTTCCTTGATGTTTCTCCAAACTTCGTTTCGCGCTTAGTACATTTTTATGACATTGGAAGTTTCAATTTTCTAAACTCTCTGAGCTTGCAGAACTGCATTTCAAGTGTTGTTCTTGCATATGATATTATAATGCGGTTAGTTCCAACCAATTTTCTTCTTACTACTAGATGTGGTTCTGTACAACGGGCGTCTAAGGCCCATTCGTTTTGACTTTGCATGAATTCAAATTCAAATTATTTTATTCATTATAAGGTATATACATACACCCAAG
>DWEC01003878.1:0-10253 GCA_018245735.1 Microceris miodesmiata | reverse complement strand
GCACGACTCTTTTATAGAAATTAATTTCAATTATTTATATATAAGACTATGGCCTTAACCCTCTCAATATGAGAGGAGACTCATATTCCAAGAGTGGAATTATAATGGGTCGATTATTTTTTTTAAATATTCAATGTTTATGTTAAGGGAACGTAAAGCGTAGCATCACGCCTGTAAATCCCGAAGAGGTAAGCAGAAAAGTGTAGTACACTCCCACGTTTCACCAGTTACGTTTAAGTCCCATGGAACAGGTGGAGAGCCTATTGCTATACACCGGGCACAATTCCACACTCCGAGTCACTACTATAGAATTATAGAAATTCTAAACTAGTAAAATCCAATAGTATCCGACACGGCATTTGAACCCAGGATCTCCAGATTGGCAGTCGTGCTTGCAACCACTCGACCAACGAGGCAGTCAAGGGAATATAATAATATTAAGGGAATAAAATAAAAAGAATACTTATGAAATCATACAGAGTTATTTGGCACTTCGTGATCTCTGCTTACTCCGTAAGGGACCTGGCGTGGAGATATATATGTATGCCTTTAATTATTATTATTATTATTAGTATAAACGAGCACAAACCAAAAGCTACAATCTATTAACGCAGTCTCGTGATTCAGTTTGTAGTCTGGAAAAAATATGCTTTAATAAAAGTTTTGGCTGACAGTTAAGTAATTATCACAGATAAAAAAATCGCAAATGTCAGCGCGGCGGCGCCACAGTCCGCGAACATCTATAATGAACGCAATTCGTCACAGTCTTGAGATATTATCATTGTAACTAACTGCACAGCATTAAATTACATCGCCCCAATTCAAAACTGTTTTAACTGATATCCAACAAAATCGAGTCTAGTTTAACCTAGTTATCGCCGACCGCACATTAAATGTTTTTTCCTAACATCAACGAACCAAATGATTTCCGTCCATAAGCACTCACAACTTTGCCAACGAAACAATAATTTCCAAAAATGTGATGCAATTTTGGTATATTTAGGTTTATAGACACTTCTCGCGAGATGATACGTGAAAAATGTACTGCGCAAGATATCAGGGACCTACATACGAGTATAACATCTGGTTGTCTATATTCTGACGATAGTCTTTCTCTAAAATAGATCCAAAAAACTATTAAAAAACCCTCGCCAAATGTTCTAACGTCGGGCAAGCAGTATAAACCCACTAGAAATAAGTCTTCCCAAATCAGTTACTAACAATATTATATGAGTAGACGAACGTAACATACCATGACGCCTGTATTTCAGTGTAGTACGTTTCCACGATTCATCTGTTATGTTTTAGATGTAGGTATGATATAATATGCATACCTCATCCGATAGGTAGGACGATGATGTAACTAATGTTAGAATAACATTCAAATACTCAGTGTTGCTAAAACGATACTAAGCCATAGTTATTTATTATAATCTGTATTTATTGTAATTCATATCTAATATAATATTATTTATTATGATACATGTCTGTTATAACACTATTTATTATAATACATATTTATTATAATAATATTATTTTTCTCGTTTTTAATACAGAGCCGTAATTCGCGTAGATATAAAGTAAGAACAGCAGTTAAATGATTCGCAAGTGTTTATACAGATCATTATAAATGCACCGGCTTAACTCACGTACGTTTTTCGGTAGGGCCCGGCTCTCCCCCGACTGATGGCCCGAGTCTCCGCCGCGACCTCGCTGCAAGCGTCGGGAGCTCATAAGGAAGGACCTCGTACAGATCCGTCACTAGTCGGCCCATCCCGAAAAACGTACGTGAGTTAAGCTGGTACATTTATAATCATAATAACAGCAGCTTCTCCACGTTTTTCCTGAAGAGCTGCTCAAAGGAAGCAATCAACGAATTTATATTTCGAAACGTTATCGTCTCGCTATCAGTTCCTCGACAATCTCGCGGCTTACATCATGAGCTATAAACCGTCCCACCAAACGGCTAATGATCAATTACATTTGATGAGTTTAAAAGATAATTGGCCTCCTCAAACGTAACTAGCTATTTCGACTACTTGGATTCCAATATCATACAATATTTAATACAAATAATAATATAAGTATGTAAGGATAGATAATAGAGATATTTGGCGGGCAGTGCTCTCTGTTTACCCCTTAAAGGAACTGCCAATCATATAGTTACAATATTAAAAATGATTCAATAAGCAACATTGTGGTCTTGCTCGTATGTTAGTCCGTGAGGAAAAAGGCTTTCGTAATGGATTTTAGTCTGTCTTTTCTTATACTTGACGTACGGAGCACATGTTCATGACATTCTAGATATGGGAAATCGTGGCTTGTTGTATAGTGCCGCGTATTAAACTTTTTTTACAAAATAAATTCTTGTGCACTTTTACATTTGACAACGCATCGGCGTTGTCAAATGACAACGCATCGGCGCAATCGCAACGCGGCGTTGACAACGCATCGGCGTTGTCAAATGTAAAAGTGGTACATTACCTTACAATGGTCAAATATCAACATCGGTTGATATTTGACCATTGTAAGGCATATGTGTGTTTATACATTCTTATTATTATTAATGAATAAACAACAGTAATTTCTATAATACAATGCCTTAATGTAACGAATTCCACTTTAATACAAGGGATAGTATAATTAACTAGCTTTATTGTCTCGGTGTACCGCGTGTGTAATACGTACATATATATGTAGGTTCTGGTTGAAGATCGAGCTCAGTGGCATGCCATTGGAGAGGTCTATGTCGAGCAGTGGACAGCTGATGATGATGATTTGGCTTAACAGGTATTTTGTTTCTAATCTTCAAAGAAAGTTTGGCGACCACCTTATAGCCTTGGTTTTGAAATCGACGGTCCTTGTTGATAAGGTGGCTTATTACAAAGCATGTTTGCCTAAAACATCTAATTCCTCCACACTTGCTTTAATGACAGCAAAAAGATATTTTTCAAAACCATAATTCTCGGCACGTTTTTCTCATGTGCCCAATAAAGTGGCGGAAGCACTCCTCAGATCGGATACGTGTGTCCCTGCTAATGTGAAACCTAGCTCCTCCCGTTAAAGACGCGAATGCTACTGAAGAGCTGAAAAGCATATTTTCCTCTACCTCTTTGATTTTCCACCACACCACCTCCGCGCGTCGAGTATTTTCCTCCATTTCCGCTTCAATAAGTGTTGCCTTCAAAGAAATTTGCCGCTTTAACCGAAGAACTATTCCTTCAAACCCTCTCACACCCTACTTTACTCGAAGTCCCACCTTGCAACTACAAAGTTATGGTCGAGTTTTGTTTGTGTGGGTGGTATTTTGAAATATGATTTATATTCTCGCCGTAATAGAGTTTAAGCTTCCGCGCGAACATTACAATTTAAAGTATAAAGGGAATATTCCAGATCTAGGTTGGAATCCTGCGGAGATTCTAGTAAAATACGAATATTTGCGAAGCTCAAAACGCGCCTCACAAATAGTAAACTCATGGAGATTTAGGTAAAGTGAATTTCACAGTGATATTTTTCTGAACATATTTCAGTGGCACTTTTCGTTCACCATGATTTTATTCTCTCCCTTTGTTAATAAGCAGATGGATTTTCTTTTTTGGGAGCGGAAGAAACAGGGTTACCTTGGAGGACATACCTAAAAGGATGATATCATATATAAAAATGTTTTCCTTAAAACTGCTACAGACGCTATAAAATAGAATCTATTGATGATCTACATTCTGATAATTATTAATTACATTACTCTTAATACAATTCCACATCAAATATCTCTAATATACATAGTTACATTACCAATGTCCGCACAGTGGTAGTGAGTGTCAACAAACGGACACCGTGCTCATATGTTACTGATAGTCACAATTATTTACAGACACCTCACGACTTTGTTGCTAACCATCAAATAAATAACAACACACTGTTTGTGACTAGAAACACTGTCTGGAAACGAAATGTTGACATTTTCGAGATAAAAACAAAATAATTGATACCGAAAATTCAAAACATAGTCGATCCTCATTTCGAAAGCGTATAGTCTCAAGTTACACATGTTAACTTTTGTAAATAGTAAAAAACAGTACACACACTTAACCCATTTTTTGTACGGTCGACAAAAACGGGAATATATCTTCACTTTTGCCTCCGACGGCCCCTAGCGTACCTGTCCGTGGGTGTCAATAAACATGCATTTGAACATAACACCAAAGGAAAATGTGCTGTAATCGCCAACGACAAAAGTCAACTTCCAATGTTTATGAATATCCAAATTGATATTAAACAGAATGCATCTACCACTGATGCAACTGATTGTCGACTCTCTGTCTATTCAACCATATGTTCAATTTTCGCTGCGCTGGTTTCCTTCAGAAAAACATGTACCTTAAGGCCCGGAGTTGGGGTTGGTTTCAGAGTGTTGAGCGGAGATGTTGGAAGGATTGTAATGACGATGGGGCCGGGATGGGGTGAGAAGGGTCTTGTTGCCAAGCGATGCTCCCGCTCGTTGCAGGACGCAGCTAGTGGAAGGGAACGGCTTTTGAGTATCACCAGCAGATTTGCTGCCGTATTTGAATAATGCGAAATGTTTCATGAGTACCATTGTAATATCTCAAGCGCTCACACCAAATGATGTAAAGATAATATTTGATAAGCTGGTCGTGTCTCAAGGCTACCTCATTATCTATTATCGAAAAAGGATGCTATTTATTCATTAAAGTCTCGATTTAATCATTAGTAGGTATATGTATTTTGGAATCGTCCAGTTATCTATTTCAAAGAATAATCTAATTTTTGCTACATGTTTTTATTCTTACAATTATATTATTAATCTGATAGCCGAGTTACATAATACTGACTTAATAATGTTTATAATATTATAGTCGTTTTAATTGAGTAATATTTCCTTTGCATTAAAATCATGAATTAGAAGAGATTTATTCAGATTTCATATCACTGGTTTATTTCTATTATTATTGTATACTCATGCCAGGTGCTGTGCGGGATAGGCAGAAAGTACGGAGCGCCAAATATCTCTAGCCCTATAAACCCGACATGCTTCTTTACGCTCATACTTCTCTTTCGAACCCCATCGTTTGTTCATTCAGGCACGCTGGTTTTAAAGACTTTTGACTCCTCCAGCAGTCAGTATCTGACCTATTTGGTGAAGACAGACTTTGGGTCTCCCTCGGCACCTGCACCCATCAACATTCGCATTGCATGATTTTAATCGCTATTTTATAAGGGTCATAATTTAAGGAAATCATAACTTTATAAATACGTTCATAAAAATCAATACATTGGTCAATACAGTAATGCGTTAAAATGCCCAGAAATAGAAGTATGGCGGTAGGACAAGACACAATCTTAGTCAAATATAAATTTAAACTCCAGTAGTAACTGCCTGAAACTGGATCCAGCTGGAGGCCTGAATGTTTTCTTTCACATCGGCAGCTATTTAAATAATCCGCGCGGCTAACACCTGTGACAATTTGACTGACCTACTTCCACACATTACACACGCGGCCGATATCAGCCGATCGGCCGATAACGAAATGTTGTACTTTTCCATTACCTTGTCAATACTCCTCGATTGGTTTCGATGTTTTAATTTTACATACGTCTGCGGTGATGTGTGATAAGGGCTCGAAGTATCGCGAGCTGTGTTGGATATAATAATATATGTATGTTTTGTATAAGTTTTAATTTACTATATACTTAGTTTTAGCAATGATCCCCAACTCGGACGCTCAGCGTCGGTCTATGCCCAACCTCGCACAATTACATGTTAGATACATATATGTAATACATGTACACAATTGTAAAAATCCTCATTTAGGAGGCGTATTTTTAACAGTGGGTTATCTTAGGCCATGCGATATTTATTTTAATATTACGAAAAAATCAAATAACTAAACTGCTGTGGTTATAATTTATTGTGATCATATCCTATTTAAATTTATAGGATTATGGACGTACCCACATGTCACATCAAACTCGCGGGCGTTATTAATATTTTTGGTGATAATATTAATAACATTCTAGGGCTATAGGTTGGGATTCGTCCCGATTTGTGCAACAGCTGCGTAGGATGTATAACGAAGTTTTTGTTCACGTAGACCATCCCAATATTGAAGTGTCCAGTCTCAAGTATCCGCAGCGCAGACGCCACCGTCTACGCCCGTTTGTCTGTCTGTTATTTTTTGTTGTATGTATGACTTTGCTTTTATTTCAAAGCTATTAACGGTTTTTAATTTCCTGCAAAGTTAGTAAATAATAAATGTAAATGAAAAGATAATGTGTAATGTTGTAATTAGTATTTTCAGGGCTCAATTTGAAATCATTATGAACCCTTTAAGATTTTGCTGTTTGACAGGTCTCACCCTAGAATAAAAGAGGTATATTTTAGGCTGTAACCCATCACACGGGAAAAGTGCACATGGGCCGACTTTATACAACTTATAGAACGTTATGGAGAGTTCTAAGGTCATGTAATAATGTGTATGTTTTCAGAATTCGACCTTCAGACGTTGGAAGTTGAAGGCCCATCTAAACCACTAGGCTATCACTGCTCAGGTCTTTTTCATAACCTCTAGTAAAATCCCAAAATATTACCACCGGTATAGGTTTTTTAAATGACGTACAATTGAAATAAAATAACATTTTTTATAGATTTTTTTTAAACGGATTAATTTCTAAAAATCGCAAAATGACGACTGACATTTGTTTAAGAACATAACATCAAGCCTGTAATTCCTCCAAGGGTTAGGTAGAGAAGTATAGAACTCTCACATTTCGTTATTGATTTTATACGTTCCGGGGAATAGAGAGTGAGTATTCATATATATTTATGACAAAAACAAAATTAAATACGACATTTTTTTAATATAAATGTGCAATGTCTGTATGTTGCTGGTATTACAAATGTAACAAGATTAAGACATAATCAACTGCGAAGTGTCATGTCGCAAGTTGTCGGAAGAAAGAGTTGTAAAGGAAGCATTTGATAAAAATATTAGCAAAACGGATGTGATAACAGCTGGAAAAACACGAAGATAGACCATGAGTCATGGCTGTGCATTTCCATAATAGCGGTGTGCAGCGTCGCGCGCTCATCGCAGCTGCAACGAGAAACTAGTGGCTTTTCGCTGCAACCATTTTACTTTCCTGTGCTGAGCGTGGCTCTCCCAATCATCGGAAGCTTGGAGCTTATTCAATCATGCTGCTCCAGCCGTGATTGACGGAGATACATGTTAGCGAGTACGTGTTAGTAGTGCCTGGTCGTTTTATGAACAATCATGACAAAATTAATATTATACAAATTTTCACGTCCACCGCTCGACTGCATGGACATAGTAATTCCAAGTAAAAACAACAAAATTCTACTGTTATTTTAGGGTTTAACATATAGACGACCAAATAACAGGCGACAATGTATTGTTCAGGCGACATAGATACAGACATTTGGCATTCGATGACATCTGCCTACACTATAAGGGTCCGGGCGTGACGATGTAATACTCAACGCAAATTGAGACATGGCTTTAGAAAACAACAACTTTAGAGAACATCTATGTGACTCATAGATTCACTCAGTGACTGCTTGGCTTTCCAAACGAATAGCCCATCGTATCTCGCCGGCGATGTGACCGGGCAGTCAGTACATGTGCCATTAACTTACGCCAGTATTCAATTACACTTGTCCTTGACTTTAACCTTGGACCGCCTTATTTATATTCCGCAAGCTTCATTTCACCAAGGCACCTCATGACATTCTTATTTATATTGCTTTAAAGTCGAAAGTCGATAGCCCCGTGTGCTCAAGCTGCGAGTGCATTTAAAGATGTACACGCGTTAATTCTTCTATTACGAAGATTACTAGTCGTCTTGACAGTCATATTACTATAATCAACGTCTATAAATACTTACATTTATTATAAGTAATATTCATTTCTCTTGCCAATTATATTTAATATTTATATTTTATTCTGGCTGTTTTATGTACCTATTTATAAGTTTCCAATTAGTAGTAAATATTTTCTAAATACATCCGTCATCATCATCATCAGACTATCCCAGTCCACTGCTGGACATACGCCACCTCTAATGAGCGCCATCGCGCCCTGTCCTCGGCTAGTCGCATCCAACATCTGCCTGTAAATAAAGTCAATTATTTTTTAATTATGTATGAGATTATTAACTCTATACAATATAATTGAAAATAGGATATACATATAAGTTACGTAAGAACACACGAACAACGCAACAACCGCTGAGCAAACATTATGTCGCCGTGGTCGAAAGCGGCTAGGAGGATCATCACCATAAAATAGCTCAATAATTATACAGATTCAACATTTCTAGATGAGCCTGACTACCTTATAAGAGATTATAAGAGTTATTTAACGAACCTGATCTCAAGAATCGTCATTATTACATTAAGAATATCGTTCTGTATTAAAAATACCTCATGTTACTTTTAGCCGTAGAATTAATTAGCTGGCAGTGGTTGGATGCGAAGAGCTGAAGATCGATCTCAGTGGCGTGCCATTGGAGAGCCCTATGTCCAGCAGTGGACGGGAATAGGCTGAAGATGATGATGATGATTAATTAACGATGGTATTAATATACATATTAATTAAAGTAACGAATCATCTCTACGAAACAGAAGCTAATCAGAAGTAATATTGAGTAGCGATGCCAAAGTTATACTAAACTGGGAAGCAAGACAAAGGCGGCTCCCACAGGACTACTTCCGGGATGTTCCCCAGATGACATGTTGCGGTTTGTTAATGGCTTCCGGAAGTAATCGATGTTTGGATCGTCGTCGGCTGCCATTTTTGGAATTGCGAACTTTTGAATTATTCGAATGTTAATCAACAAAATCACCACCTATTCCATGAGACGTAAACCTAATTGATGAAACGTGGGAGTGTCGTGCACTCCTCTGTCTACCCCTTCGGGGATTATAGGCGTAATGTTACGTTTTTTTAACATTAATGAACAAATTAATGTTAACTACTAATGTTGATACGGAACTGAAGCAGTTAAAGGAAACACGACTCTACTTACATAAACAAAATTAACTCTATAGTTGACCAGATATAAACTCGTAATTCAAGGCTTAAAACTGATGGAATCCATTGCCTATTTAACTGTAGGAACACCATCACCCGTTTTTGCTTCATAATCAGAACAGGGTTGTACGGAAAAAAATTCAAAAGTGTAATAATAATAACGCCCCGCACTCACAGCCCCACACCAAAGCTCCCACTGTCTGAACAGGCTAAAGTTATTATAGATTGTTCCAAATTTTATTACATCCCTTGATTTGGAACAACCTTAAAAGTATGAGTGCCATCTTGAAGTGTGTTCAATAATGACTCTAATTACATCCATTCTGTCCGTAATACGGAGGGAATTCGGAATAAGACGGGTTTACTATCTTTACAGAGACGACTCACATCTTATAGAAGCGGTTTTCAAATGTTCATCATCAACTTCATCTTCATTGTATGGGTTATTTGTCATCTCGCCCGACATAAAATCGCCTGATCGGGCGATTTGGTACCTTTCGAAATTATCTTATATTTCTGTCGTCAACTCGCACGCACGCACTTTGTACAAGCGTGCGAGATGATGACAGAAATATTAGGTAAATTCGAAAGGTGCCAAGTCGCCCGATCGGGCGAGCTTATGTCGGGGAAGATGACAAATAATCCCACTGTATGATACACCATAGCGTGCCAGCCTAGCCCCATCGCACCATTCGCCGAAAACGAACTTCATCTACACAAGTGGCAACATGGCAACACGCCTCGCCTAAGTTCGCACGCTTGTTTTTAACGCGCACGTGTAAAATGTGGGATATCCTTCCTTCCGAGGTACTTCCGGAGCGCTATGTTGTGGGGTTCTTATACGCGCAAAAAAGTTCTCTTTCCAAGCGGGTGTATTGGTGACTCCCCGGATGTTGATCCGGACAGCTATGACCACTTACCTTCAGTGGCTAGACTGCTAGTTAGCGTGATAAAATTATTTAAAACAAGTTGAATATATGTCGTACGCATTAATTTACTAAGCAGCAGTTTAACTCATTGTGCGTTTACACACACGTTTGATGTACACACACATATACACACTACACATCATCATCATCATTATCAGCCTACTCCCGTCCATGGCTGGACATAGGTCAGTACAATACAGCGCCACTGAGCTCGATCTTCTGCTCTATGCATCCAACCACTGCCAGCCACTGCTGA
>DWEC01003877.1:0-10255 GCA_018245735.1 Microceris miodesmiata | reverse complement strand
CAAATTGATACTAGGATACGTATAAATGTAATATTTTAGAATTGATAGATAAAACTGCCTCGTTGGTCGAGTGGTTGCAAGAGCGCCTGCCGATCGAGAGGTCCTGGTTTGAAATCCCGGGTCGGGTGCTATTGGATTTTCTAACTTTGATTTTTTAAGTTAGATGTTCTTGTAAAAGTAGCTAGTAGTGACTCGGAGTTTGGATTTGTGCCCGGTGTATGGTAATAGACACCACCTATTAAATGGGACGTAAACGTAACTGGTGAAGCGTAGACACTCCTCTGCCTACCCTTTCGGGGATTACAGAAGTGATGTTACTTTAATATATAAAAAATAAAATTCACTAACTACACTGAAAAACAAAATGATTTGTCTCTTTAATTTAGATTTTGTCTATTTAATTTAGGTTCTCTGAACGCGGGTTTAATCGTAGAAGGCTTAAATAAATGCAACTGAGAAGGAAGGGAGAGCACAAAAGCACAAAAGGGTCCAATCAGACTTAAAATCTTTACTGTTTTTTATAACGAAACCAAGCACACGATAGGCTTTAGCAACCATATGATTAATATGTTCATTGAAGGTGAGTTTTTTATCTATCATCAATCTTAGACCCCTTATGTCATTTACACGTGTATTACGGTGTTTTCCAATTCACACTCAAATTTGATAGGATTAGAGTTCCGAAAGTAAGTTATAACATTACATTTTTTTATGTTCACATACAGACAGTTATTTTTGCAACAAGCTAAAAATTTTGTTAGGTCGGTGTGGAATTCTATGCGGTCGGAAAGCGTTTTGACTTTGCTAAAGATTTTCATATGGTCAGCGTATAAGAGAAAAAATAAGTAAGAAAGGGGCCAGACGAGAGTCCTGAAGCCAACTTGAAGATGGATATTTCGTGTGTACCTCCGAAAGTATTTTTAACGCTGTGTGCGTTGGTCTGAAAGTGTTACACACTTCACATTTGGTTGTGTCTATGCCCTCTTTTACCTGCGCACATAACGCAGTAGGACTCTATCCTAACTCGGAGAGCCACAGGTACTCACCTCGCCTTTATCACTGAAGTTGACATGTAGACCGGCCTTGGCAGGAGAACGCTCGGTGGGCGAGAGCGCAGGGTGCGCGGGACGCGCGGGGTGCGCGCGCGCCGAAGGGAACGCGCCCGCCGCCGCCACGCCGCACTCCATACCGCTGCCGCCGCTGCCGCTACCGCTGCCGCTGCCGCTGCCGCCACCGCCGCCGCTGCGGCCCTGCAACCCCTAACACGACACATCATAGTATAGCTCACTAGACAAATGAATAAGGAATGAGATGACCTAAGAAATATATACATTCTATAACATGTGCAAATATGAACAAGTATACCTATACAAATTATTAATGTTATAAACCTGAAGAGTTTATTTATTTGAATTCTTTAATCTCGGAAATTATCAGTAGGATTTGAAAAATTCTTTTGTTGTATGGTGGCCACACTTATATCTATAGCTAATTTCTCCTCTCCTTTTAGAAGGAACTTCTTTTAGGCAGCTCACAGTAGAGTAAACTGGCTGCAAATACCACGTAACGGAAAGGCGGTAGGCGGGGACGCGTGCGCAGCGGCGCGCGCCCCCAACAACACCCAATAGTTTGTGTACAATCATAATAAAAATTAAATCACCTTATTACTATTTTATTAGTAGTAGTGGGATGATTCTAGTGGTGACTGTGGCGGTGGTGGTGACAACAGACAATGGCGGTGATACCGCCTTTGGTATGGTGGTATAAAGGTGGTAGTTGTGATGATACAAATACTATAAAAGCCTATTCTCAGTACTTTCGTTTCAATTATACACGATTGAATCTTGCGCTTACCAAAAACTTTAAACGAAACAACGCACAAAGATAAAACGATTATATAATACAAAAATGATACAAAAAAGATTTAAATTAAACCTTAATAGGGTTTAAATAAAATTTCGCAAGCGTGGCAATACGCAGCAAGGCATAACCGTGTCCACCAGTGGAACAATAAAAGATTGATTGGGATCTACTGTGACGTAGCGCAGAAGGCTGCGCGCGCGTTGTGGTCGTTCGTTTGTTTCACTTTCATTATTTTGTGTGTCCTGCGTTTCGCACCCTATGCCAAATGAGAGAGTAGTCAGAAAGGCGGCCGGGAGGAGAGCGGCATGGGGCTAACTGCTCGCTCGCCGCCAGATACTTGGTTGCTCTCCAGTTCTCCACCGGCCTTATACATCTTTGACTTGTACATTGAGCACTAAACAGGAACATATAAGTATATTCGTACACCGATATTTATTAGGTAAATGAAAATACTTTATGATTTGCCTATGCAAGTTAGCAAAATATTTTTTAATTCCATTCGATTTCGATGCTTACCACGTTTCAAATCTATTCGAAATTTTTTCCATTATAGTGTTATCGGTAAAACACTGTCTGTTACACGTATTTCACTAATGCAAAAAAGCAAAATGCACACGAGTTGTGATTACCAAAATAAAGTTAAAACACAGAATGTAATAATAAAAATAACACGCTATCATATTTCAGTAAGCTTCATGTCCCTATGTTTATACAATGCTTCCATTCATTTGGGCTGGCCATTTTCGAATTCTGTATCACCGTTTAGTACCGTTGCACCCCCAGCTTTAAGAAATGCCGCCATTCTGCCTTTTTTAAACAATCGAAAGTTTTCACGCTCGGGCATACCATCACGAAGAAGTTCATTTCACACCTGGTGAATACTGTGTACGAAGGTGCAAGCTTATGTAACCATAGAAGACCGCTTAAAATAAGTCGGAGCGCCGCGCCCGGAAAATAAAAGCAATGCGTAAATAGGTAAAGTACTTTTAGTAGGGGAGCCCAAGAGGCTAAATGAGAATCGAACGTTGTCGAGACCGATTCAATTTTTAAGATCAGATGATAAATAGAAAAAAAAGTTTAAATTTTCAAAAATGTGAAAAAAATCTGTCGCTTATAACTTATATCCGTCGATCAGACGGACAAATTAACAAGGTTACATACAAGGTACAACATAGGCGGTTCAACACGGAACCACATGCCTCGTGAGGTCTTTCCCGCACACAGAATTTAGGTTCGATCGCATGACGCAGTCTCCTGGCATGACACATACGCATTTTCGTATCGCCCGATATTTTTATCCGGCTTCATAAGATGTAGCAAAACACAAGAAATTCGAAAACGATATAGCTACGGAAAATATATAAAAACAGGACAGAAACACGGAATCAAATACTTGTGCATCCACGGTTCGCGCGGTAAGCCACCGACGCGCCTTTGAGCAAAGCGAAATAGCGACACCATCTTAATCGTGTGCGGTCGTGATAACTAAATCTGAGTAGCGTGAGTTTCGAGCGGGAGCTGAGCGCCGCGCCGCCAGCCGCCGCTGTCTTCGACTAGCGCATTAACAAGGTAAGTGGCGGCGACGACGCCCACTAACATCGAGGTAACGGCTCTTTTCATTTTGAACAAAGCCCCTTCGAGTGCGTTTCGACGCCGCCCGCAGACGCTGCTGCCGCCTCACCCATTCATAACGATATACGTGCATAAACAGTCACTCTAGTAGAGAATTTCGACACATTACAATTACACTTGCCACTACACCTCATGAACAAAACGCGACACGTTAACAACACAACGTGAGTCGTGACTCACAGGCTGTTGTTTGATTGAAATAGAGCCTGACCCGGGATTAAACCTGGGACCTCCCGATCGGCAGTCGCACTTAAAATAGTCATGTATATACTCGTACAATTTACATGTAGACTTTTCAATATAAAAATAGTAATAATTCTCCATTTTATATAAAGAAATACGAAGTGCACCACGATCGTGTGACAATACAATAAACTGTAATATGGTCAAGCTAAGGATCATCAGCTGCCCAAACTGAGGGGGAGGCTATAAGCCATTGATCTCTCGCGTAATTCAATCTTACTTCATTATTAAAATAGGTAAATTGTGTTCGGTAAATTATGTAATAATTTATACATAACAAAGAACGTTAATTTAGGTAAATCAAAGTAATCTACAAAGCACAGTTTTATATAATTCTTATAGTCTAACGTATCATCATGCCTGTTATCCCCGTAGAGGAAGGCAGAGGAGTGTAGTACACCACGTTTCACCGGTTACATTTACGTCCCATGGAATAGGTGGTGAGCCTATTGCCACACACCGGGCCCACATCCAGACTCCGAATCACTACTAGCAATTCTAAATTAGGAAAATCCAATAGTAGCCGACCCGGAATTTGAACCCAGGGCCTCCCGATCGGCAGTCGCGCTTTCAACCACTCGACCGACGAGGCGGTAATATTCATAGAGGCTGTTGTATTATACATATATTACTGTCAACTGAATTGTGTATCTACATGTGCGTGCGTGTGCGTGTATGTGTGTTTACATATGTGAGTGTGTAGAAAGAGTCACTTAAGAGGTTTCAGCAGGTCTTCAGTCGCCTAAAATGTAAAGCCATTTAGTATTTTAGATACCTTGGTGTACTAACTTTCCTAGAGAAGACGGATATCTTTTTGCAAAGGATGCTCTAACATTGTTTGACATTGACATAGGGTTCTACAAGAAAGCGCAAAGAGAGCTCTCCTTCAAAGCTAGCAAAGGTTTGGCCACTCCTCGGCTGTTGCAAATGTTCATAGACGACGGTGACCACTTACCAGCAGGTAGCCAGTCTGCCTACTTGCTAGGTTAAAATATTGATCTATGATAAAAAACATCATGTAATCCATATCCATACGTATGTATCTTATGTATGGCTTTGTCTTATTATTGTAACCATTAATTGATACATAATTGTCACATAATAATTATGATAATAACTTGACTACTCTTTATGTCTATTGAAAACAACTAGTTCATAACATATTGAGTTATTTTAATCTGTTCAGACATGTCCAGGTGTCATAATTGACTCGTTGGCAAGACAGTTGTTTTATAATTCACAAGTGAAATTTACCATAAATAATGAATTTCTTGTTTTACTTTTTCATTCACTAGATAAATTAGACACTCTAGATGCCAATTTTGATATAATCTAAAATTTGACGCAAGATGACTTGGCAATGTATTCACGCCAATAATCCATATGTAACATACATATGTGTGAGTGAGTCAAATTCATGGAAATGTGCCTAACAGGTTTTTTTATTAATTTAGCATGTTCAAAATGCGTTATTATATAAAAATATTAGCTTTCTCCGTTCCTTTTCCATATAAACTTTTAATTGTACCCTCCGACCACGAAATTTTCGTAAAAAGGAGTAAGAAGGTTCTGCTTACTTATTACTATACAGAATACCGAGACTTTTTTCAAATAAATAATGGCCATTATTCAAGGTCACGTCAAACGTCACGAGTACCCCGGCACAACGTAAAATAAGGGTAAGAATTCCGAACCGTCTCTTTATACTAACTAACTACGAGTGCAATCTTTACGTCAGATTTCTTCTAACAATGTATTTTAACCCATTTCACTGATAACGAGATCCAGAGTTTCGTAACAAAACTAAGATGATAATGGGAGCTTCACAACAACTCCAAGCGGTAGAGAATGAGTAGTTCTCAGTAGAGACTGGAATTGCAATTAGAAAGATTCAGATAAAAAGCGGTGTTCTAACGATCGTGCTCGTATCGATTACATGTGGCTAGAAAACGCAACACGCGCTGCTGGACACCGGCCGAGCTCACTTGGACGCCTGTGAACAGTTTTGTTTATTATTATTTTATTAAAAGCTAAGCTCAGGCGCCGATAATATAACTGATAAACTATTATTATTTTAAATCACCCAGTGGTCAATTGATCACACATCTTGACCGGAATAGATCGGACACTGACCCAAGAGTAAGTAAGTCGGTACTGTAGCGGCGATCGAAGAATTGGTTTGCAACTCCCAAAAGACTCTCAAGGCAGAGGGAGAGTCTAAATACCGCGCTGCACGATGTCACTCGTGCTAGCAGAAGCTGAGAGTCTTTCTTTTACCACAATAAATACGTTTGCAATTCATACTTAGGTTTTTATTTTATTTGTTGTGCGGCAATAAAACATTATTACTGATCTAGGAGTGCGAAGTCTTCGAAAACGGCGTGAGGGTGTAAAAAAATTATGAATGCAGAAGAAGCACGTCACGTGTGTAGGGATAGCAAAATGCGCATTGGCTTAATCCGTTGAAAAAAAATTAATTTAAAATTGTTGTGTGCCGAACTTGGCCCTTGTATCGTGAACACAAAAAACTTGTATAATTTTCTTGACAATCGGTTATTGCCTATTCACTTCAAGAAGAAATACATATTGTTATACATAGGGAAAACGATTTTTTATTTTTTGCAATAGGATTTACGTATTGTAGCCAAGTGTTTGCGACTGTCGGACAGCATTCACTGGCATCATGCGAGATCTCTTTACATAGATGTACGACACGCCAGCATGCGCCAGGACATACTATGTGACGTCCGTTACACAAGTTTGTTAGCGCGGTGGATGCTGACAATTCCATGAATTACTGGAACTTACAGTGGCTAGCCGCGCGCTAATATAATTACCGGTAGCGTGTCCGCCCCCGAAATAGAGCGTCAGCTCAGCAGCGCGCGCCTCCAGCGTGTAATACCTACTAGTGCGCCCACTCTGCACTCCGCACCAGCACTACTCTGCCGATGCCCTTGAATCTAAACGACCGCCGATAAGGTAAGTTTTCACAGAATATGATAAGGCTTATTAATTAAGTACATTATCATTATGTTTATAATGTGCTTCTTATCAACGGGGTACATAATATATACCCAGATTACTCTAAATTAATTCGAGAGTGGCGAGCCTCATTCGGTTTACTGTAGATCGGCGTGGAGTAATTAAATTGAGTTAATACGACCAAAGAGTGTTACAACGATGAGAATTGTTATGCAATGTACGCCTCACGCCAGGCAGCTGGCGGAGGTGAGCGCGACCTTTGCGGTGGAGGCCCCGCGCGCGATCGTCTCCGCCACGCGCCATGTGCGCGGCTGCACGCCACATCAAGGGCATTCTTCACACACTGGATTTACAATGACTCTCGCTCTTGTAAATTCTCATCTATCTCGACCTGAACCCCCATGTCTGACCTTTGTGTAGAATACAGCAATGGAGCGCCAATTTACAGTGTTATAACTTCCGTTTAACCTAATTACAGTGCGTGACCTGAATCTTTAATATCGTTAAAAAATTGCCGACACTTAAGTACTAGATCATGACAAAATCGAAACAATATATTATGTAAATAAACCATAATAAATAAACCGTGCGGTATGCAGCCTCCAGCAGCCCTCGCCGCTGTAACTTTAGGATTCTCGTTGCAGTACCTAGTTAAATAAGCATCAAGGTTATTCAAATATTTGTGAAGCCACAGACTGCCGAGGATAAAATTCACGCGTCGTTTTTACATTTATTATATTGATCAATAAGATCGGGTAGGCGTTTTCTCTATCGAAAATAATGAACCTGTACCACTAGTGAGAGGTGAACGTGATGTATTAGATGTCTAAGGAGCATTCGATAGTCGGAAGAGAGGACACGTTAGGAGGAAAACCGGTTGTTGTTGTTCACACTTCACATATTTACAAAATGCTCTGCGGACGCTGATATCGCCCGCATGACGCGACGCATACGGGTACGTGCACCGCGTATTCACGTGCGCCGCGGCTCTCCGCCGCCAACCCGCTGGCCGGAGCGCGCAATCGCAACCGCGGCAATCATTAGTAGCCGCAGCAGCAGATACTCCGCTTATCGTGATTTATTAGCACTTATCGTCTACCGCCGTTTAAATATTTGTCCCGACTACGCACCTACCTATGCACGAATCGTCGCGTAAAATAAAAGGGTTCATGAAATCAAGTTATACGATATCCTATTATAGAAAAAACAACCAGCGCGACTGAAGCTGATATTGTTTTCAAGCTCGAATAGATTGCACGCATAAAACCTAAGTATAGGACGGGCAGGCTGCTGTCTGTTGTGGGTTGCGCCACGCTCGGCGCGGCCGCGAGCACCGTTAACCATCGCCGCCGCCGCGGAGAGGAGCACGCAGCTCGTACTATCGCAACACATCGCTCGCTAACTCTGAGCCAATGTAAGCAGCAATCATACCATACCGAGATTGCGTCCGCGGTCAGTGCCCCCGTGCGGAGGCTGGGGCAGTGTGTCGATAAGTCCGAGGTCCACGATTCAGATGCAATTTTCTTTGTAACTCTACACTTTTCACACACACCGACAGTAATTCACATGTGACACTTAGCGAATATAGCTCGTTAAAGAGCGAGTGAGCGAGCGTATACACTCGAGCATGTGCAAGCTTTGACTGGCTCTGTGCGAGCGATCGAGGCGAGGCCCGTATTGGCCGCGACGAAACGGCGGGGTGCGGAGGGGGACCGGCGCACAGCTGAGCCCGCAGCGGCGCGATGTCCCGGGGCCGCGGCGGGCGCGGGCAGGTGGAATATATAACTACTGGGCTTATCAGAAACGCTCGAGTCTGGGCGGTCCCGTCTAGCGACAATTCGAGGGGTGAATAACCTGTCTCAAACCTTAAATAATGTATTAGAGAGCTCATTGATCGGTCCACTCTCGAGGTGGGTCCAGATCTCACTCTGTTAGGGAATCTACAGTAAGAGGACGAAATGAAATTGTTTAGGGATTATATTATTATCCAAAACATTTATATATAATGTGGGTTTTATTGCTGTGGTCTCATTGCTACATGGTCTTATAATATAGAGAGAGAAGTATATAATTCAGTATTCAGATTAAAGTAACCATACAAAGCAAGATGGTTGGGATCAAAATATAAACATGAATATAAATATAGTAGTTATAAAGGACAATTTGGTACTGCTATATTTTAGATAGAGTTATTGATTTGATGTTGAAATTAAAGATGAATATCAAAAAGAATTATGTTATAAAATTGAGGATGACGGAAAACTCACCTTGTAAATTCGGCGAATTGCCAAAAAAGTACCGCTGCAAAATCTGTCGCTAAGTATCAATATTTTAATTCTATTTGCAGGGCGTGAGGCGTTCTCCTTTAGCTTTGGAAACTATGACGCATCTGGGGCCATTGTACAGTCGGCCTACTTATGGAATGTTAAAACTATAAATAAAGAAATCGATCAAAACGATCTATTTGATAGAAAAAATAAAATTTAATGTTATTTAAATTTTATTTTCTACCTACGTATCTAAATCGTATCGTAATTTTATCTACCTACGTAAATATCACTAAATACCCCTTTTAATACAACTTAACAGCTATCTAGAAATGTAAATTCATTGTATCCACAAGACCGGTCGCGTGGAAGTCAGAGGGCTTATCGCAAAGAGAGCGGGGACCGCGTCCACTCCATTGTCGCTTCGGCCAGGCAGCGCGTTGCGTGGCGCCACACGCGACGCCACAGCTTCTTATATACAAAGAAGCGACAGTGACTTATGAGTAGGGTCAGCGATGACTGACAGTGTCACTCGCAACGCGTGCAGTTTTCCCATGCGTCGTCTAACGACTTGGCATGCTTAAGCTGCAACTGAAAGGCTTCCTTGCACGTTGTTATCTTAACGTTTGGCACACACATATTTTCGTAGACAGCGACGTGCTAAATACACTGATTAGTGTCATCGAGAAACGTGTTGTCACCGTGGTTACAGCGCCTTGATGAAATAATCACAGAACCCAAATTGAGGAGCGCGCGACGCGGCGCGGACACCGGCGCCTGCCGCCTCGTCGCACGTGTCTTGTCGCCGCTTGTGTTCGCGTGTGTTCCCTTCTATTAGATATGGACTTAATTTCGTAATAATAAAATGGTATAAAATTGAATGATTCTTCTAAACATTACAACAGTCGGTAAACAAAAAATCTGCGTATCAGCTCCGCCAAACGACCGGAGTTTACTCCTCAAATATAATAGGTAAAGAGTAAATACTCCTTACTCCTCAACTATAGCAAAGAGTAAATAAACGCATCTCTTATGATACTGAAAGCACATATGTATCGTATTAACATTTTTCATATTCATTCGGTAAAATATACTTAACGTTACATAAATATCCATTACATTTAGTACATGAATAAATTGTTACATGAACTACATGAACACTGTTGTCGTTATTCATCAACTACATTAACACTATCGTCGTTATTCATCAACTACATTAACACTATCGTCGTTATTCATCAACGCGGCGAGTGATGAGCCGTGAGAAG
>DWEC01003876.1:0-10255 GCA_018245735.1 Microceris miodesmiata | reverse complement strand
CTCACGATGTTTTCCTTCACCGTTAGCAAGTGATATTTAAATTTAAAACGCACTTTTTGTAAAGAGGTGCGCGCCATAGATTTGAACCCAGACCACCACTAGGCTATCACTGCGTTATGCGTCATGCGTCATGCTAATAATATTTGGTATATATACTTAAACAGCGACTTAATTCCTGCATGGCTGAGTTTGATGTTAATTTAGTGACGCATGATCCAGAACGCAGTATTTAATAAACGTCACTCATTGTACTCGTTGGTTTTTTTATTTATTTAGTTTAAATTTGTTTAAAAACGAGGAAAAGTATAAAACTCGTGACCAGCCGTTGTGTGAATATCACTAAAATGTATGGATTTGTAAAAAGTCTCGCCTGTAAAATAGACTACAAGTAGGAAAGTACCACGCAACCCTCAGTACATACACATCCTTGATCTCCAATAAAATATCAATTCATTATAAAAGTATCATATACATGCCACCACGACAGTTCCATAGAGAACTGAGGTAACGGTCAAGCCGGTACTCCCCTTCCTATTAAAGAAATCGTGCTACTATTCCACGTGCGTCAATCATACGTAAAACGGTGGTTACATTCCATAACGACGATAGTTTTATATTGTCCTTAATAAAAAAAAACTATTAAGCTCATTCTATAAAAAAAGACAACTAAAAACGTTTGAAAAACAACTTTTATGAACAATTTGCGCTATATCAATAAAACAAAATAATTTTTTGACGATAAAATTAAGAATCAAGTACTATTTTGAACTTCAAGTCGACTTATGTTGTATTAAAACAGATTATTCACACTGTAAGAAATATATTAATAATAAATATACTATACCCATATCAATATGCTTTCTACAAATTATTATTCATATAAACAGAATCAATATATGTTATTAAAATATTACATTATCAATATGAATTGTTAACATTTTGAACAAAAACAATTTTTAGAACTTCTATTATTTTATAACTTACAAAATATGTACAAAGAAATTTAAAAAAAACTTTTTCAATTCAATTACAACTACATAAAACCCATTTATATGAAATCTTTGCAGAAACGCCCTATCTGAAGGTGTAAATTTAAACGTTTGTATGGTAATTCGTTTAGCGCCGACCGTGCACGCAACGCTCTGTCGTAATAGAAGAAAGAAAAGATTTATTTTTTTGTTTAACCTTCGGCTTCTGCTTGATCTCATCTTCAAAATTCATTACTAACTTGCCTCGTGTTCAGTGTCATCGTCCAACCATTTATCATTCCACAGTTGAACATGATTATCTTCTCTAACATGTAGTCATAAATGCAATGTATTAACTATTAAGACGATACCGAACCCTAAAACAAAAGGCACTTCTTATTCCTACCCAAGAATTCGTCAACTAATTGCTATGCATATTTCGCTTGAAGGCATTAAATCTATTCTGTCAATGTAATACGTAGGGCGTGACAAATTAGGTAGTGAAACACGTGAGATTGATCAGGTTTTCAAGAAACGTTCTATTAAGATTTACTGACAGTGACAATTTCCTACTAAAACTTTATTTACATACTCAAGTCTACAATAACTAAAGTCGTTGCTAGTTCGTCGGTCCAGTTGTTAGTAATCCAGACTACTGATCAGAGGTGATGTGTTGCATTCTCACGCTCTGTGCAGGAAATTGTGGACATCAATATTTGTTTATAAATTTTTGTCCTCTGCGTGATTACCACAATACATTTCCTGATTAGTTTGGGATCAGATGACCAACACACACATACCTACTTATCAAATGAAGTCATCAATTTTTTGTTATGATTCACGCATTTCTTGCGGTTTTATGGCGTGAGATTATTTAAAATTGCATTAATGACGTGTTTCTAAAAAAACCAGTAAACGGGAAACTATGTGATCAACGCCCATGATCAAATTTGTAACTGAACATTCTAGAAATTTCATAAGAAATGTATGCGCTCACCAAATACTACGCTACCAATTATTCTACCTTTCTACTTACAATTTAAGAGAAAATTTATTTTTTAAATTCAAACAACATACATCATTCTGATTGACATATTATGTAAAATTATCTAATTTAATATGTTACATGATTAAAGTACAATAATATAAAATGTGTTGTAAACAAAGTACATACAAATTATTAACGTTAATAGATAGTTCGGTTAGCAATGTACTTCACTGAATTCTAATTTTTAGATCAGGCTGCAAACAAAATAAAATCCAATTAAAAAATAAATACTAAAAGAAAACCCACGTCTTTTTTAAATTACCATTGCAATATGTCAGCCAGTTTAGTTTATCTACGGTAATGACGGCGGGTTCGTAGGCGGATGAAGGATTGACTTCCAACCACAAACGATAAACTACGAACAATTTTTCAGCAGCGACATAGAAAGGACATCGGTAAACACTAGATAAAAACTATATCTGTAAATTTAGTAGTAATAGACAACGGGTTACAATAGACACAAGCGTGTTGGAAAACTGTCCAGTTAGCTATGGTAATATTTAGTATCAAAATCACTTCATTTTGCTACATTCATATCGATCTGATTTCTGGGCAAGTTTTTAGCCGACCGGTGTTTCTTAATAAGATATAAGTAGTGAATGGTGCTTTCCACAGAAAAATGTATATTCCTCATACGCTACGTTTAATTTAAAGGTAACCATAGGTCTCCAATCTTAGCTATATTACTCTGGTTTCTGACCAATTCTTTCTGGATTATGATAAGGATACGTGCCTGACAGAAAACAAAGTTACTGAAATACATAATAATATATTGGTTGAAGACGCATAGCCCATACAATGGTCAATTAATCTCACTAACCGCACTGCTGTTTCGCAGTATCTCACACTACAGAAATTACGAGACAAATTAGATAGTGCTTATTAGCCCGATTGATCGCTGTTGAATTCGCTCGCTGTACGCGCATAATGCAACAAGTCTCGCTTGTGTCGGTACCTGGTATGCGTGTGTAATCTTTGATGGTGTGGCGTTGATGTTTATGAGATAAACAGATAGGCTTCTTTTATTTCATATAACGAGTATCTTATCTCACGCGCCTGCGTAATACAGTTTATTGTTTAGTTTTTTATTCGCATAGAAACACTTATTTATGTCCGAGTAGGTACATACGTAATGCGTATTCTGTTTTTTGTCTCAGCGTAAAGTTTTGTTGACCCTACGTTTCTTATGCATTGGTTAGAATTCAGTAGTTATTATAAAATGTTCGGTTTGACACGACTATGTAATGTTATTCTGTTACTACTTTAGTATTTTTTTTCAAGTTTAGAGGACCTAAAGTCTACGAAATAAATGGTATAAAATAAAAATAAAATATCAAAACATTTTTTACCTCAACAAAACTAATGTCGCTGTTGCAGTGTATTAAATAAAAAAAATCATTTTGAACAAGTAACAGAAAATGTAAGTACTTATATTACATATAATGTACTTAACTAGCAATTTAGTTCCAAGCACATGAATATTTTAACAGATGCTAAAAGACGAAGTAAAAATAACATGGAAATATCACATATCATATACTAGGCAAACAGCTTTATTTAAATACTTTATCCATTAAAGAGCTTGTGATTTCTTAAATAGACTTTGAAATGCAAAAATGTGGGTTACTTTATCCGACTTGACAGTGACACGTAGTTGGCGATTTCATACCTAAAGTAGACAGAGGAATAGTGTGGCACCAATCATCGATTATAAGACTTATACCGACAAGGTTCGATCAAACAGTATCAAGTTAATAAAATGATATTTCCAGTCTTTGTTAACGGCTTTAGTTGTCAGCAGCTTCACTTGCATAGTTATTATCAATTCAGTATTTAATTACTGCGTTCTTTTGTAGAAGATGACTATAGTTTTGCAGACTATTTTGATTAGAAGCGCTTTAAAAAAACTCATTAGTAGACTTTGGAATTATAGACAGATTATAATTATATTGATTTTAAACTACGAAAATAAATCTTTAATCGTGAAATTGGTTCCGTCAAAAGTTTTCCAGAGTGGCAAATTGTGGCCTTAAGCGTTCTCATTTTGAAAGGAGATCACAACCAAAACCACTTCGCCAGTGAACTAGGCAATATGTGGTCTTGATTGTCTTTGTGTTTATATGTAGCCCTGACAATTGACTGCACATGGCTTATATTAACCTTCATTTTCTTCAGTTCATGATGCTGATACTCTAAGATTTGCGTATAATCTTCCTAAATAAGTAGGTACATCAACTTAGAAGATATTTAATTTATTCAAAAAGTGTTCTTAAATTCTTTAGTTTGACATTTAACCTGCATTATCTGGCTCGATATTCATTCTTAATACATCATTGCCATTTTTCATATTCAATAAATAACATACGAAAAATATTTCTATCTTAACAAAACTGTTGGTTAAGTACCTAATATAATTAAACGAGCAAACATTTTGTCTTTAATTTATCAACATAATATTATATTACTTAATTGAACTATTGGTAAAACAACAATAAACGTATTATTTAAAGGATAAGTGATTTATGTTATGCGTATCACATAACGCAATTTGTAATAAAACTTTATTAAAATCTACAATAATAACTCTACAATGCGCATATACATTGGGGTATTAATCAAATGATAATGTTAACCACATTCAATGCAGGCATATTTTTATTAGACTGATACGAAATGTTACATATATTTTTTTCAATTGTCTTTCAATCCATTTGTACACATACCGAACATGATAAATTATATATTCATTATAGCAGAAATACAGATAGAGGATAGAACTATTAGTAAATTATTAGAATAAGTAGAACATCTTCCATTTAATTATAGTTTTTTTTTAAACAAATTGAAATAATAGTCAAACATATTTAAATAATAGTCTGTAATGAAATAAAAACTTTATTTTCATTTTTTGTAACTTCAAATGTAGCTATGGATACTTGTACGAGATTTGATTCCAACTTTGCTCGATATGTATTGTCGACAAATCAAATTCAATCAGATTTGTAAATTAATGTCAATATGTCAGCTCAATTGCTCTTAATAGAGTTCAAATATAGCAATTGTATCGTAACAAGAGCCGTTTAAAGTTTAAACAGATATCATATCACACGAATAACAGAGACCTCCTGCTGTGAATGCAAGTAATTTATTTATGTAATAAATTTGTTAGGCAATCAAAGCAAAGGAAAAGAAAGTCTTGCAGCGAAAAACCAGCATTAAATATTATTTTAAAAGCTGGCAATATATTGATGAAATACTAACATATTATATTTAAAAAAAAATAATAATACTTATTTTTATATTGATTCGTTAAAAGGTACAGGCAAGCCGATTTCCGCGACTTCTAACTCGCCAACAGCCAGTATCTGACTTATTTGATCAAATTAGAAGACATTCGATATCAAATTCGTTGGCATTGCCTAAAATAGGCACAACACGGAAGAGGGTTATTATAACAATTGTCTTAATCACTACAGATATTTTTGGAACACGGTTACAGAACTAATTGAGACAATCGACTTCACTCAAGAAACTAGACGTCGCGCTACTAATTGCAAGCAAAATCATAAAAACACGTTCCTCACACGTGCGACATCTTGTTAATTTAAAATAGCTTCATTAATGTATACATATCATTTACATTAATCATAAACTCAATGATTTACAACACTTCTTAATAATTCGAATACTTCCTAAATGTAAATATGAACAAATCTCATAATATTGCAATGTAATGAACATTGCAATATTATTAGATTTGTTTAAAAAATATACGTTAACCAATCAATACGTTAGCCATAGCAATTATTGTATTGAATTAGTTGTTTATTAGTTTAATTAGTTGTATTTAATTTAGTTATCGACATAGCCCAAAGGATTAGCAAGCTGAAGTAGCAGTGGGCTGGTCACATCTGTCGCAGAACCGATGGCCGGTGGAACAGATTTGTTCTGGAGTGGAGACCGCGACTTGGCAAACGTAGCGTAGGACGCCCTCCAGCTAAGTGGAGTGACGATATACGCAAAGTGGCTGGCAGTGGTTGGATGCATAGAGTCGAAGATCGAGCTCAGTGGCGTGCCATTGAAGAGGCCTATGTCCAGCAGCGGACGATAACAAGCTGATAGTGTGTGTGTGTGTGTGTGTGTGTAAATTTAAACCTTATTTCAATACGAAATATTCTTCTAGCCCTGACATTGGAAGGTTGATTGAAGAAGCAAATAAAGGATACAATTTTAAATATCAATAATCGCATAAATACATATACCTAATATGTAAATGGATAAAATTAAATTTAAATTTCAGTATTAAATGTATCTGCTTATTAAAAAATGCAGAGAGTTAATTAATTTGAATTGACCGAATGAATTTGATTTGACCATTTTTTGACTCTGTTTTTAAATTGAGAAAATGACTGTACAGATCTGGTAATATTTAATTAATTTGTCTTCATATAGTCTAACTGATTTCAGGCGTAGAACAATATAAAGCATTGGTCCGTTTTCAAATTAGAAAAGTCGAGTCCCTCATCAAATAAACATCCGTGCATTCTAAATTAATAACTTGTACATATTAGTTTTCCCACCTTTTTTCCTATTGTTTACTTATACTTCTAATATTGATAATACAAGGCATACATAATGGCCTTGAAACGTTTTGTTTACTGATTAACTTACCAAATCTAGCACGTTTTACTCGTATGTATGTCCATGAGAAGTTCATTTTATTACCTGAAAATAATAGCATAAAAATGTCAATAATTGCATATTACAAGTGCATAAAATACGTACTAGATGACACTTAAAATACGAAGCGGTATAGGTTTTGTAAAACAAAAACAATGGGCATTTCTCTGAGCAGCCATGGTAGATCCTAGGTTACATGTCGCGTTCCATCAGGTAACATTGTAAAAATCATGTGGAAAATCTTTGAGAGATTTACTTTTGTAAATATTTAATTCAAATGGAAATAGGAAATTCCTAGAATTAAAATAATTACCGTTCGACCTAAATCCAAGCGGAAATTGCTGCTAAAGAGAAACACGCATACAATAGAAAACCAGTCGAGCGTAGCGATCCGTGTCGAACGCCAAATACCTATTTTATGTTAACAACGAACAAAAACAAATCTAGAATATGTTTAGATTACTAATAAAGGAAAATCACAGAAATATTACTTAAAAATAAAGATTAAGTATGTCCTTTGGAAAGGAGGGAACAAGTTTAGGAACTCATCCTCAGACTCCAGGATGTCCAAAAATTAAATCTAAGGTTCCATTCTTTAAACCACACAGGCTATGTTAAATATGGAGTAAATATTATTAAGATATGTATAGGTATATTTATAGTGTGTACTAAATAAAGGACTTAATTTACGATTATCACATGTTTTCATACACTAAATATGAATCGTTTACTGTCTCAGGGTCTGGATCGCAACACTTATCACTATATCGCAAAATAATACCCAACTTTAGCCCTAGTGAAATCCTACATAACTTTGCATTTACATTGACCGCTTAATATCAAATAACCTACATTCAAACGTGCAACTTTCATAAGATAAAAAGATAGCACATAATATGAACCACGTATTACATTATTCTCATTTAACCGGGTTTTACACGAAGAGAAAAACACAAAACATGTCAAGGGAACTGCGGTCACAGGCAATTTTTCACACAAATTAAAATTATATACTCCCGTACAAAAATGAGTTCATTTAGGTGACAATGTTAGTGCGACCGACAATGGCAATTCGGGTCATTATTGACGTCAATACAAACTGAATGGTTCACGAAATCGTCTCTACACACGTTCAATGTGTGCGGACCGAAATAAACATTTCATTATTACATAAAACCGAAGGTTGTATCGCTATGTGACGAAATCTACAGTTCATTCTGTTTTTATAAATCATTAGTAGTAATGTAAAATTTATGTTCAGATGATGACAATGTAAAATGTATTCAGAATCAGTTTTCAGGCTAGTTCTGATTAGTAACGATATATTTGAAATACGTCATTTCAACTATATTTGCGTACTTGTGGGATGGCCTTATTGCATCATGTAATGTCCACCCACAAATTCGCCTTTTAAAGTCAAGTGATGCTGCGGCCTGCTGATCTTCAAATAAAAGATGAATGGAACTGTTTGTATTTATTCTAAGACGTACTGCTTTTAGCAGCTATTAGATAAGGAAGAAGAAAAAATATATTTGTTCTTGAGCTTATATTTATTGATAAAATCGTGGAGCACAAATAAATTAAAATAACAATAACGCAACAATACATCTGTAATCTTCAAAGAAGGAGTCAGAAAAGTGTATAACATTCCCAATTTTCACCAACTACGTTATACTCGTACGTTCCATCATGGAAAAGGCCGTGAGCCTGTTGCCATTCTCCGGGTTCAAATCTAAATTCCGAGCCACTAGAAATTTCAACTTCTCTCTCTCTCTCTCTCTCTCAACAAAATCTCAGTAGTCTCAATAGTAGAAAATCCCCGACCCGGGGAATAGGAACCCAGGACCTCTCGTTCTGCAACCTCAATCGCAACCACTCTACCTACGCATTTGTCACAGTAATTTAAAGTAACAATATAATTTTAAATGCAGTGAAGAAAAATCAGACAATGTATTTTTTGCATATGATATTATTTTGTATAATATGTGAATTACATGAGCTGATTTCTCCACTATGCATACAGTCACATCTTAAAGCGAACGCTGCAAAATTTACAAGTTTAGTTAAATTTACTCAGAATATTTGCTATTTGATACGGATGTAAGCTGTTCGAGCTGTTTTAGCTAACAGAAAGTTACCATTATTGCAGTATTACAGTATCGTAACTAATATTTGATTTGACCAATCTGATAATACGTTGCTGGCAAATCTGAAACCCACTACTGGTATTCCCGTAACTTAGACACCGGAAATTTTTGAAGAACGGCTATTTAAAAATAAAATAAATATTAGGTTCTTAAAACAAACTTTTATTTAAGTCATAAAGTCTTTTATTTAAGTCAGTCATGTATTTAAATAAAGGAAATTAAAATTCGTGCGCTATAATTATATTAATACGTGAAATATAAGGACTCCTTTTTACGAAAATTTTGCGAATGGAGGAGTATGAGGCACACTTATAGTTTATATAGAAAAGAAGTGCGGAATACAAATTTTTTGTTTAATAATGCATAAAAAATACATTCAATATATAAAGAAAACATTACACACACTACCATGCATTTGACGCACACACGCATATAGGCACATACCTACGAGTATATCTCTTTCGTTTATGGTAAAGTCTGTGATTAAATAGAGAATAGATTAATATGATTTGTCTGTAATATTTAATGTATGTATAAAATGTATTATAAACACCTTAAATTGAATTAAATAAATCGTTTATTATTAACAATCCCATTATCAATGTCAGACATGAGACGGATTGTTGTCAATAAGTAGCACAGAGGAAAAAATTATATAAGCTTATAACCTAAACAAGGCTCAAACTGTTTTTTTTTATTTACGACCGAATTTCGATAGCTACTGGGCTACCAGTATATGTAAATGTGTATAGGTATTCCGATATACTCGTATATATGTACATATGTATGTATGTACGAGCAAATAAGTTATAAATAATAATTTGCTGACAAATACCGATTATGTGAACTTGATATCTTCCTACAAATATACCGTGAACGAATACACTTATTTTACCTGCAAAAAGCGTCTTTCATTTTATGTTAAATCACCTATAGTATCATTTTAAAAAATAAGTCAGCCTTTTGCATACCTTTTACTTGAATTGTTATGGTAATTTTCTTATTTAATTGTCATATACAATAAATAGTGACTGAAATCGTTGTTGATTAAGTCAGGTGACGAAAATAGCAGTCAAACTGTGAATGGGTGACCGTCAGATGTTAATTTCCGTCAATGCTTCGTCAATGTTTTCGTGCCGAAAGCGCGTCAAATATTCGGTCTCGGTTGATACTAGACAACAACTACAAGGCCTTTTTGAAAGTTTTGAACGTGAGTTATGAATATATCGTGTCAACAGTTCACAGTCGAACGAGGAGACAACGTTTCTCTGATTAGGAACTCATGCATTATAATGTGTAAAATAAGTCTACCATTAAAATAAATGATTGAAAATATAAAAAAAAATAAAAATAATAATCGACCCATTATAATTCCACTGCTGGAATATGGGTCTCCTCCCATATTGAGAGGG
>DWEC01003875.1:0-10256 GCA_018245735.1 Microceris miodesmiata | reverse complement strand
GTATTACCCAATCAAAGGTTAATTTTAACTATGAGTATATATACATATATTTTTTCGTTACACTACAATTATAATGCGTAGCCTCTTTGAGGCGTGTCACAGGAGGTTCTAAAAATGACTTAGTAAAATTGCAAAAATTGAAAAATGAAATTTCCTTGAGACGGCTCGGAGCCGTTACAAAGGTATTTACTGTCGCCTGATGCTGCTTCATAGAAAACGACACATTTTTCTCAAGCCTCGGTTACCTCATCATATTGTACTACGGGTTTCTATCAACATTCGCCATTTATTATCTGATATGTGAATGGCTTGTCGCATCGTGCCCAAACAAAGCTTCCTGAGGTATATCTCGTCCAATGAACGCTGACCCCCGGTATACCATTAGCGAATTATTTTTCCACCTTCGGGCCAGTGGGAGCGGGAGGCGAGGCGGCTCTTTGGGCGCCGGTGAACGCATTATAATACGTTTAATGGCCTGTAATGAATGGCATAACATCCATAAAGTGACAATACCGCCACTCGAACATGCCCCTTTATAATATACTTGATTTATTGTCAAATCCCGCGAAAGGCGTGCTTGTTTTGCACGTGTTTGATAGCATACGCCTCCGTCTTCGAGTTTAGAAGTCCTGATATCAATAAATCAGTTCATATAATAATGTGAGAGAAATAAAAACTAATATGTTTCAGAACGGCATGTACCTAGACATTTGGTTTTATTGTATCTGTCAATTATTTTACAGCTTTCGAAATAAGTAGGTATTTGACTTCTGATTATTTTTGTACACTGCGAGGATCAGGTATTTTATTATAAAAAAATAATGATAGTACCATCTATGAGACATTTAATTTGTAAAGTTTTTGATTGAAGTATAATAGGGTGTCACAATGAATAAGCGTTTGCAGGCTGGAAACGAATTTAGATTCCGAGTATTATTGAAAATTTTAAGTTAGAAAAATCCCATAGTACCAGACACGGATACAGCTGTCGCGCTTGCGACTACTCGACAAATGAGGCAGTCAAATATAATATGTACCTCCTACATTGTATACACTGCACAAAGAATGTGCATACATATATTACTATTAAAAGTTTTCATTGTTATTCAATATTTTTTAAATGTTTGTTATTTCGTAATAGATATGAAAGCTCGTATAAAAATCTCAAGCACCCTTATAAAATAACATACATGTGTCTAAAAACATATACTCAAAAATATAATAATACCTAGATATAAGTAAGCCCTTTCACGACAACTCCGAAGAACATCTATTGATTCAGGAATCGAATCAACAAACACGTCCACGCAGCGGCGTCACTTATTTCATCTCACAGTCAGTATTCCCAATGAGAATCATGAATACCTCGCACTTATTGTGCAAACCCCCCAAACTAAACCCTGTTTGCACACACGGGGTGCCCTGCGGCGTTATTTTTTCAAAATCAATGAACCGTACCTCTTGTGTTTCGACAAAAAGCGTCGACATGCCTCTAAGTGGATTATTCTTTTCCATCCAGAAGAGATTACACGTCACATTTATCCCGCTATTGTCTAACAGCACACAATAAAGCTTGTTAGATGTTAGTAGCTCGTAGGTGTTGTTCGATATGAATACGTATTGAGACGTCTAAACTTTTTATCCGTTCAGTAAAAAAGTGAGATAAAATTTGGACATCTGTCTCATTGCTTTGTGGAGTACGCGGCGGTCTTATCTTTGTAAAGAATAAAAAGAGCTGCTCTGCTCTTTTTATGGCTACCAAGGAGTGCACATGCCATTTTAGCTCTTCGAATTGCTATGGAATTATAGTCCTTATTCATATTCTAACATATCGTGGCTTATGAAAATTGTATGTTTTAATTGTAATATTCTGATGCCTGATGCCTGATGCCTGAGGTCAAAATTCAAGAACAAAATTAAAAAAAAAACAGCTCAAACTCAATTTAAATTGAAAACGTTACAGACACCCGTAAGATTTACTTAATCAATAAGTTTTTTGTAAAAACATGATCATATTTTCTTATCATGACGTTGTCATTTTCCTTAGATTCGATTATTATGTTAGATTAGATGATTAAATCGTGTGAAGGCTTGACTTAACCAGCTTCTTCGGGATAGTCCGACTACCACCGTCGTATTCATACTGCACATTATTGTTATAAGTTTCATCTGCATGAGTAATTTATGAAGATTAATTAACATTTGTATTAATTAATCTATAAATACCTAAGTAGTTTATACGTCCTGTTCTTTTTTTTGTTATGAAGTTCTTGCAACGGTGCCAAGTCGATTGGCGTTATTTCTGAGTGCTGAAGGAGGTATGAAGTGTCGACTATGACCGTCCGAGTACAGGATCAGCAGTGTAAACCTATTCACTTGTCTCAAGAAGTGTTACAAGGGGACATTATTTCTACCTATTTGTTCACTAATGCTTTGACGGATATGTTCAAGACGCTACGCTGGAGAAGTCTTTGCATTAATAGATATAAATGGCGAGTACCTTTCGCATTTGAGTAAACGCAAATGAACTTGGAAAAACAAAAGCAATGTTCAAAGAACATGCAGTTCCAGAACCTTTTGGAATGAATACCATGATTCGGCAAACGTAGCGTACGACACCCTGTAGCTAAGTAGACTGACGATACATGTAAAGTGACTGGGAGTAGTAGGAAACGGAGAACTGAAGATCGAGCTCAGTGTGGTTCTATTTCTGTTTCAAACGTAGCGTAGGACGCCCTCCAGCTAGGTGGAGTGACGATATGCGCAAAGTGGCTGGCAGTGGTTGGATGCGTAGAGCTGAAGATCGAGCTCAGTGGCGTGCTATTGGAGAGGCCTATGTCTAGCAGTGGACGGAAGTAGGCTGATAATGAATAAATGAACGAATGTGGTTCTATAATTGATGTCTAGCACTGGATCGGAACAGTAGGTATCTGTTATTGTGACGTAACGACAGGTAGTCTTAATAAAATAATTATATAATTCATTGACATCAATAAGTTATGTATTTTCACAAATATGTTATAACATATTTGTGTTAATAGTTGTGTAAATATGTACAATAACAGACCAATTTAATTATTAATATACCATGTAATAAAATGGATGTCAGATTGAAATCATTCAATGATTCATTTGAAACCAATTATTCGACGACTCACCAGCAACTCAACAATGGTTATAGTTAAATATGTAATTCTGGTGTCCAAGTTAATCCCCCGGCTGGTTACTAACACCAAACAGAACGTCAAGCTATGCAATGGCGCTTTGGCCACAGTTGTGGCCATTCATACCGCTGACAATGAATAGTTTTTGCTACCTCAGCCGTTAAAATGGAGACGTTAATATCTTGTTCGAATTTGATTTATGACATGATGTAGTTATTTTCGACGATATATTTGAATTTTGATAAATGTATACACCATACGGTTCACATAGAGTCGAAAATAGAGTTACAGGTAGTCAGTTTGTTGTTCAAATGGCAGAGCATGAAAAACTGCACGAACATAATATCTCTAAACGTTGTGAGAGTTACAATTTCACGGGCTCTTTCGATGAATGTAAGTAAGTAGATTGTGGGCATTTATGCGTTATTTAGATCGAACTGTCATGATTTATGTCGATTTGGGCTTTTAAGTAAATCGATGAAATATTATATCACCAATATTGAGCTATGATTTGATTGATACGTTCTCTTCATAATGTTCTGAGTTTCTATTTAAAAATGATTTGCACATTACAGTGTATTTACAAAATTTTGTTTCTTTTCCTCCCCGGAACTTTATCTGACATCTTACGAAAGCAAGTGATTTAAATTAAACGTTATATCAGCATTTAAAAAACAAGCTTAAATGTCTAAGTAAACTCATTTGTGAAGTGATTTTTCTATTGTTTATAACAGAACTCTGTACACCCTGCCTAACGATACAAAATATATAAATCTTAGGTCACATTTGTTGTGTGATAAAAGAAATATCGGAAGAGTAAGTTCCATAATTTGTTGAAACACAAAGGCATAGGAGAACTTATTATAATATTAATCTCATATACGTAAAATCGTTTAGTAAATTGCATATCATTCATAAAACGATGACGCACAGACTTCGCAGTCGTTTGCGCAGTTCGAGCTTAAAGTGCAAAAAACGCAAAGGTCGTGTCTCGGCAGAGGCGGGCGGAGCGCGTTCGTTTATTCGGCACATCCCGGGATATCGGAAGGTGAACTTAAAGGGGTTACGGGGCTTAAGCCGGTGCGGCGCGGCGTATTGGGGCTTACCCGTGATTTACTCGTTACGTTACTCGCGGGCCTCCTTTTTTTGTTTACTTAACGGATCACGGGTTACCCTTTATTGGGTAAAGTCGGGTAACTGATACGGCCGACATAAGCTCGCGCGCGGCTTACGTCGCGACAAATTTTTATTGGATTTGTTTATAAAGACGACACCGTTTGCTGACTTCTCAATCATCGTTTCGTTCGATTGTTGCGTTGCATTGCTTGTATTTTTATCGTATCTAACTGATATTATTTCAAGCGCGTCTCAGGCCACTACTAGATATAAGTAAGTTTTCCAAAAAAAGATTTTTCTATACTTCCCACGCTTCACATGTAAGTTAGGGAACACAGAGCCCAGCTTCTCGCATCGAGTACGCTTTCTACAATATAATGTTGGTAATAACAATATAATTATGTTTCTACTTTATTGCAATATTTTACGTCAAGTTTAAAGCTCGGTTAAAATAAAAAAAATAATTAAGTACAAGTTTTTCTTGATAAATCCAAGAGCTATGAGACAACGTAAATTTATTCATACTTTTTGTTCAGTGCGCACAAATAAAACATATAGACCACTTGTTGTATACTGTAGCACAGAGACAAAAAGAATTGTCTTACCGTAGGTCTGTTTTAACTAGTACTAAATGTTGCAGTCGCTGATGTTTAGCGGTAGAAGGCACCTACAGCGTCAGTGTTTTTGCAGTCAAACTCTGACCCGGTGTTCTAACTTCGAAGTCTAAGAATATTTTATAATTAAGCCTTTCGATTTTTATTTGATGTTGTAATTTTAAGATTTAGATATTTTCAAATTTAATTGTAACATTAAGTAAAGTTATTATTTTAATTTAAACATGACAGCATAAACTAATTATTTGTTGTTATAATTAAATAAAATTTTAGGCTAATTTTTTTTCAACAAATTTTAATTTTTCGTATTAAAATGATTGATTTTTACACCAACGTTACTACAACACAGACACTGTCTTATTTTAAACATGTATTTAACAAAAATGTCCAAGAAAAATATCTCAGCAACATGAGCAGTTTAGCACCGTAGGGATTTGAGGTCTCCACTGAGCGGTGCCCTAATCTGTTTCAATAGAAAAGTTTGTACGATTGCCTATCGGAAGGTGAGTGTAGCTGTGAAGAAATGAGGCGGATTGGAAGGGCGGGAAGGGCGGCACGGACTGACCCGTTACCCAACTACTTTCACCAACGCCCTTTACACAAATTGATTTTAAATGGCGATTTATTTCCGCCTCATATCGCCGATCCGATCTTTCTATGAGTTTTATGGGAGGCTTTACGTGGGGTTAAGGAAGTCTGAGTTATAAAACGGTTTATTTCTTTTTCAGGACTGTAGTTAAGCGTCCCCTAATTATATAGGATCGAGCACCCACCGAATGTACCTTCGTTATGTCAAGTGTTGCTACGAAAGGGTACCAAACTTGGAATACAACAATCGTAATATTTTTCGGCACAAAGGCGCATGAAGAGAGAACAAGACAACTAAATGAGTTACGAAACTAACGGGTAACGGTGTTCGCGCAGTTTTTTTCGTCTATTCTATATACATAACGGGTTTTTGAAATAAAAGTTGTATCGTCGCATAGTTTCACCCTTTTGCGAATTTGTGCAAATTACTTTATGGGCGCGTTTTCAATGGCGAGCTTGGTGTTTGCTTTTTTTTTAACCATTTACAACTGCACCATGATGGAACTGCCGTTTGAAAGGTTAGCCGGCCACATTTAGATGAGTCCCTGATTTTATGGGTTCCCCAGTCGAAAGTATCGAACCCTAAACCGTCGGCTAATAGAAATAAATAGTAACCCTTCGGTGGTGGGACGTTTGCTGCCGAAAGGTTTACTTTTATTGCCGTTGACTTTCTTTCGCCCGCCACCCTTTCATAATTGTTAGGTGGGATAAAAGAAAAAATGTAAAAAAGGATTTTTGCGGATGAAAAAAACATTGTTTACTTTTAAGCAAATTACATTTTTAGTACGTCTAATAACAATTTGCAAATTAAAAAAAATTGCGAGAAATAACAAATGCTTTTTTGTTATCGTTTTGTTTATTGTTCTTTTATAACCATTTTTACTTCGAAATTGTAAATGAAAAAAGACACAAGAAATTAAAAGAGAGCCGCCTAATTGAAATTGCAATGTAGCGATAGCGAAGTGTTAATAAATTTATCTACCCAGCGGGTACTTATAATACCTGCTTACGGGTTAGGAAAGCAACCTTTATTAGATGGTCAAACTTTTTGCTACCCCGAGATTGATACATTTGCGACCGCAAAAGCTATCCAGCGGGGGGCCGGCACCTACTGACGGCCTTTTTTCATTTTCCTGGTAAGCTGTCGATTGAAACGTCACAAGTGTAAACGATAGTGAGTAATGCCGCTTTGCTTCGGACGGTAATAAAGATAATGTGGACGTCAGTGTGATGAGAAATTCTCGACGACAATGTCGTCGGTAGATAAAGATTTTGCGGTCGTAATGTCACAAAGGCGAGTCGACAAGTGGTATCATACCTGTGCATTGCGTAGGACTGAATAGTATGAAAAAAAGATCCAAAATTCTCATGATCATAACATCAGCCTTACCTTGACATAAAATTGACATATTTAAAAAAAAAATTACAATGTGAGTTTTTATTTACTTTGATTATTTTTTGTAATTAACCAGCGTATGTGATTACAATAATGAATGTAAAACAAGCACGTCAGGTTCGTATGGATATATTCGGTACTCTGTACACGCTGCCATTCCGTAAAGGACCTGGGGTGACCATATTATTGAAATAATAATTCAATGAAAAGAATACCCATTTATTAACTAATTTAATGCTCTATATATATTCGAAATTACAATTTATACTAAGTTAAACTAATTTAACTTAGTATAATAATTAACTTAGTAAGAATGTATTTATAATCAATAATCATGTATCTAATAAATTGTAATAATGTTGTTTAATTATATCATTAAATTCAGGGTTTGTGGGTCATTCAGTTTGTGTACCAAATAACTATGTAGATACTCGTATCATAACGTTTTATGGGTTTCGGAAAGAGTAGATCCCTTGCTCCTCCCATAGACCACCTTCAGACTGTATCCAAAGTAGTATTTACAACTTCGAATGGTCACTATTAGAATGAGGTAGGTAAACACGAGGGCAATTAAATAAATCGCTAAGAATATTTTGGAAGCAATCGGATTCCAAATGTAGTCTAAAATTGGTGAGACGGAATGGTTTTAGTTGCTGGATTTACATGGCGTTACTGTTAATTAATTTAGTTTTTTTTTTTATTTTATTTGGAAAACAGATACTATCGAATTATATGTTAAATTTTTCGTAACTATTTTTTGAATCATATTGTATATAAAATATCCTTTTTGTACTGTATAACTTGTTCGAGCAGAAACCCCTGTCCAGCAGTGGAACCTGAAAGGGTGGGAAAAAAACGTATTTATTACTATGAAGTAATTAAGGGAATTAATTAAGTAATTAAGTAAAAAGTGAATTAAAATACACTGAATAATTGTAACTTAAGTATTGTCAACATATCTGTACTGATCTTACAAAATAGTATATTATCAAACAATGTAATATGATAAAGAAATCGATATACAATTTAACTTTTTTAAATAACTAACTGCAAATGCGTCTATAATTATTCATATTACAATTAATATTTAACCAAGTAATAATTATATCAATACATCAAGTTCTTTACGGGGTAGGCAAGAACCATCGAGCGCTACGTATGTAGGTATGTCTATTCTTACAAAAATCTCTTTACCTCTTCAACGGCTATCCATATCAAAATATCAATTCAAATTTACTTCAAAGACAAAAATCGCTGCATGTGAACCGAGTCTTCGCAATAGAGTTGCATTAGCCCGCGACACGTCGCCGGTGCATTCAGAAAGTAGCGCGCAGTCGTAAAATTTTATCGCTTCTAATAGCTGCCCGCGCTGATTTGTGTGACACTAGCCTATAACCGGCATTAAGAATAATTACGTTCTACCCTCACATATTATTAAGGGTGTATACACTAGTCTACGGTGTTGTTGGTGTCGTGGTACAAAAATAGTTGTCTCTACTTTCTCTTTGGTTTAGTGATATAAGTGCGCTTGAGCGACAGGTCCTGAGTTCGGTTCTGCGTCGGTTAGAATTAGGTTTTTTGATTTGAAATTATTAGTGGTAGCTTAGAGTCTCGACTTGTGCCCGTGGTTCGGTTTTCACTCCAGACAAATAATTATGCGATGAAATGAATTGAAGCAGTGCCTATGAGTTAAATTGAACATATTTGTATTTTATTAAAATTATAGTATTTTAAAATCTATTTTCTATAACTACATAATGTAGACAAATAGAAATATTGTTAATGCTTCGCATGTAATTAGCTATCTTACATACGTATTTATGTTTTGTAGTTTTCTAAGAGAAAAGTGATACTGGTCCTTTTCGGTAAAAAATATCTGTAAATCTCTCTTTTTACTCTCTTAACGTAACTCTCAAGTACTAGAAAAAAATTATTCTGTATAAAATTCAACGATTGGAAGGACGGTAATAATTAAGTGAAAGATTATCAACTCTTTTTATAATATCACAAAAAGTTTAAGCACCGGTTTTTATTTTTCATACAGTTTATTTAAAAAAAAAAACATTTAAAACACTGTACACTTTTTTCCCTCATCGTATAAAGCAAAAACAATATCAGCATCTATGAACTTGTTCTTTTTTTAAAATACACTCTTCGTCATACTTATCGTGAATAAAATGGATGTGGAGAGGATGAATGCATACTCGTACGTAGGTGCCAGAATGACGGGCGTATAAATTACAATGCTTTGCAAAAAAAATAGTATTGAATATCGATGGCAAGATATAGCCGGGGGCATCGATCTGAGTGCAACCCGCACCATACTACCGGAAGCTCTTCCTTCACACGGCATTGATGCGCCGAACAAAAGCGCACAGTTTCATGACAAATTCAATTCGTACAATTGTATTGACGACTGAATAACCGAACGCTCTGTCAGCGTATCGTTTAATAAAATTTATGAACACACATATATTTATTATTTTTTCCGAATTCTTGTAAAGCTGGTTAGAAGGAAGCGTGTTGGTGCGACTTTCCGAACGTTTGCTTTTCGCGCGCACAAAGACTAAATCCGTCCTTTGTTGCGATCGCAATACGAGTCAGATATTAAAAGCACGTGTGGCCAAACAAAGGTTGCGTTATGCGGGGGATTATTTGCCAATTTATGGCGCTTTTTGTAAATTCCGTTGAAAGCTCGCGCCGGAAATTTGGCTCCATTTCAACAAATGACCTTTTAACTATAAATACGCGTAATGTATTCGTGTGACAAAAACGCTCTGATATACGATGACTCCCACCTTACTCGTGGGAATACATTTTTCATTGATGTTTTGTTTTCGGATTCCTGCATATCTACAAAAAGCAGATCTATTTTATATCATTCACTTAACATTTATTGACTACTCAAAGGGGTAGGCAGAGGCGTACTACACTTCTTCATGTCATACTCGTACGTCCCACAACTTAATTGGTAATTCTACTGCCGTAAAAAGCTATTTCATTGAACAAAACATCACACCAAAAGTACATAAAACTTGACAAATACATGATATATTCAATTTACAAGCTGCATTATAATTTATAGATATGCAACAAAGTCATTAAAGGAATCCATTTTCGTACACACACAAACAACGCGATACCGAGGTAATACGACAATGCGGGGTCGTATTTTTATTTTTTATCTGTAGCCCGGGGATACCCAATCGCGGTTAAAATGGTAGATTCGCTGCTAGTTTGGAAAGCCAGTGCATGATACATATTTTATAAGCCCGCTTCGATTGTTCCATGGCGGTTTCATTTTTTTAGGCTCGCGTCCGCCGATCCGCGCGTCCATCGACACATGAGAGAAATTTTTTCTTGTTGCCCAAATCCCGG
>DWEC01003874.1:0-10256 GCA_018245735.1 Microceris miodesmiata | reverse complement strand
GTTATCAATTACTTCGGTGTGCGAGGAAGGCTTAATTGTTTCCTACCGAGCTTCTACATAACGAATTCTGATAGACATTTGAGGCGTATTTATAAATATGTATGTATCCGGACTATAATATTATGTTACATAATACATACTGTCAGGTCTGCTTCCTGTTACATTCTTTGACATCAGAACTTCAATAGCATTCAAAGCTAAAAATTAATTTAATTGCTGTCACATACTACCTACATACCACTGTTAAAATACTAAATATCATAATCATCATCATCATCGTCAGCCTCTAGATATTATTATATTATATGGAAAAAGAATTCTCATCGTTAGATACAGATTAGTAGCTGATTATGCGTACTGTTTATTATGCATATAAGCATTAACGTGTCCGCTCTTATGAGGTGTACCAATTTACTTATGATAGCCGCTACGAATGACATTGTAATGTTGAAGAATGCTGTTATTGTAGGTGCAGGTATATTTTGAACAGTAATTGGGGTATTAATCGAGTTAATTACCTATATTATATCCGAAACCGTTGTGCGTGTATGAAAACAGTAATGAATGCAGAAGAAGTGCGTCAGGTCAATTAAATAGTTCTCACTTAATTTTCGAAAACAAAGTGTAAAATATTTTTTTACTGGATTTATTTTTATTGTTAGACTTATGCAAAATCTAACAACAATAATAAATAATAAGTCAAAACATTCCTTAGAAATCTGTACACACATTGGTGATAATTGTATTGAAATCCTCGTTGTCCTTGAGAACGGGATAAACAAACTAAAGAAACAAACGCGATCGGTTTTATAGTACAAAGATTAAGTATAAAACATACTTAAACACTACACAACAAAACATACTAAAACATACTTGTCAAATTTATGTGTAACACATAATTATTATCTTTTATCTTACCACTATTAGCTAAAGGCTCCTCTCAGCACGAGAAGGATTAAAGGCATCGCCTGCCACACTAGCTAAGTTGACAGATTTAACATCATCATCAGCCTATTTCAGTCCACTGCTGGACATAGAGCTCCCCTAAAAGTGGGTTTATGCCCGTAACCTCCACGCTGGGCATGCGGGTTGGAGATCGAACGGCACAGCTTTTATCACCGCCGACGCTGCTGCCCGTCGGCAGCCAGGTCATTTAGCCGTGCCTATTTAGGCTGCGCTATACCGCAATCGGCCGGTCGCCAGAGTCTCGTCTGTTATCGCAGAGTCGCAATTGAACCACGTGCAGGTGAGGTTGGCTTGGGCTCCTGAGCCGGTGGTTAGAACCGTAGAAAGTCACAGACTTGACATTCCTTGAGAATATTATAGCGAAATTCAAGTTGTACAGATTTCTTCACGACGTATTTACTCCACCATTTTTAACATATATGCAGCATCAAAATTCGTGCCACGTAATCGCATTCCAATGCAATTGAATTATTAAAATGATTCGATATCCAATGTTTATGAGTCGCGCACGGAACAATTGAATGAATGTTTGAACGAAGGAGCGGCAACAAGCAATCCGATGGATAAACAAAAGTGGGTTATGTGAACGGATTTGCAATTCCGATGTACGCTGCTGTTACTTATGGGTCTTGGTACGCGTTTTAACTTGTTTCAAGACATTTTAAGCGACGTTCGGATACGCGCGTAAAATGAGGCATGAAAATTAATTGAAATTCAATTTCGTTATACTAGTAATGTATGCAAACACTTACCAAATTATTCAAAATGTTTGCACAATATTGAAGTTAATTTCAGTAAGGGGGATTATTACTATACTGATATTCTTCGAACAACTTCGAAAAATAAGCCAATATACATTTATCTTATCCTATTTTTATAGTATTTTAGTAATTATCATAGTTTATATAAGCTTTCGGTGGCGCCACAATCGCAGGCGTAAATATTATAGTATAAAAATAAATAACATATGTGTGTATGTAAGTATGTATAGCGGAAATGATGATCACATAATCACGACGGTTAGTAATGTAATAAAAGAAGGAATAGTTACTATTTTACTATGAATATTAGTTCGATCTTAAAATCGGACAAAGTATTGGCGCGGTAACAGCTGAAATATCCTTGTTACGTTGTAAGGCGGATCATATCAGATAGTCTGACTGTGAAAGGAGATAGGAAAATGTATCTCACTAAAAAGTCTTTAAGGAATCCTCAAGAAAACATTACTTATTGAGAACCGAAACAAGTTACCTAACCGCGTTGTATAGAAGCGGAGGAAAATTTTATAAGTTTAACACACACGGCTCACATCAATATAAAAATGAGAATATAATTTTTATTTGTAGATTAAGCGTAATTACCCTGATAAATTATTATTCAAATAGATCTGTAAGGATAGAGATTTATCGCATTCGGAGCGTTCTGTCTGCTCAGAAAGAGACCTGGCGTGATAGTAAAAAATAAATAAGAAATCATTTGTGATACCTATGTGTTTTTAGATACATTAAAAAATATAACATTGCGAGTGTAGTTATTTAAGAGCAGATGAGTGTAGCACTCCTATTTTCACTAGTTAAATATTGCGTTTCGTGAAACAGGCTGTGAGACTATGTACAAAAATATTTACATAATGTTACTGACATTTTTGTAAATAAGAAGCGAGTATATAAATGAATGTTTACAGAGCTCAAGCGATAATGAGCAGTCAAAGGATAAACAAGGGTGGATTATGTGAACGAATTTGCAATTCAAATGTACGTTCATACATTAAAGGGTTTTATTGAGTGGATAGTGGGTACACGTTCACTTTGTGATACCGCTCCACATCGGTTCTGCAAAATGTGTACGATTTTAATGAGCTCTTATATTTTATTCCGTCTATTTAAATCTAAAAGTAATTGTTGTTCCTATTTTATTTGTTTTTATTGATTATATTGAAATGATCAAATAAACTGTATCTACAATTTTATTAAATACATATTTTTTTTTATTTAATTATTAAGGTAATTCTTGTTTTTTTTTAAATGTTTGTTTTAATTATATTGCAATCCTCGTAAAACTGCGAATACAATTTTATTTATGTATTTTTCGGTAACCGTAGGAGTAGACGTGTTCTGGAGTGGAGACCGCGTCGTGGTAAAAGTAGCGTAGGACGCCCTCCAGCTAGGTGGAATAACGATATACGCAAAGCGGCTGGCAGCGGCTGGGTTCGGAGAGCTGAAGGTCGAGCTCAGTGGAGTGCTATTCAAAAAGCCTATATCCACCAGTGGGCGGGAGTAGGCTGATGATGATGATGATGATATTTCTCTATCGACAATTTTATTTAAATGGTCGTACACATTTTGCAACAGATTTATTCAAATTCAAATGTATGTTTTCATATTGCACCTAATTGCTGAAATGTAATTATATTCCTTGAAATTTGTTAAAAATAATTATGTTTAGGTCGATTCTCGTTTAACACACATTTCATTACATAAGTACCATGAAGTTGAATGGATTATTATTGTTATTTTAACTTTCCTCGTTAGTACGTGGGGACATGACTTTCTATTACACCGAAACAATTAGTAATAAACTATGGGACCATTATGGTCTGGTTGTAAAGTCCTTGCGACATAGATGTCATAAAGTGTCCACTCCGGTTAACTAATGAGGTCACGAATCCCGTTATTTCAACTAAGGAGACGTGGAGTCTGTTTAATCTTGATTATATACCTACTTAAATAATTCCGGCTTCAAAGCCAGAGTTTCGAGAAACGTCTCTATATTCTCGTAATTTGGTATATTCGCTTAAGTAGCTACATTGTTATCCCTTTTAACGTTCCACTGTTGGACACTGGTATTGTAATAGAATAAAACGCTGTAGGCTATGGTCTGCCAAATTGGATAAATGCGAAATGCTAGATTAACAGACTTCACAGGTTTCAGAGAACATGATAGATAACTTGTAAGGTGTGCTGGTTTTATAACGTTTTTCTTCATTGGTACAGCAAGTGATATTAAAGTAACAGGTATTGTAGATAGGCCCTCATTAGTGAATATCTATGTTCACTGCTGGTCAGTCCACTGCTGGACTGATATAGGGTGTTGATAATAATCATGATGGTGATGAGGCACAGTGTGCCCACGACTTTTAAGTAAATTGAACAGTTATCTTTTCAAGCCGCATTTAGGTTGTTGTAGACCACGAGCCGGATCAGTACTATATTACTCTGGTGTGGAAGTTCGTTTCGGGGCTTATATATAATTTAAATGTTCCGAAAGTACTTGTAGCGGCGGCTCCCAGATACGGAACGAGGTCGCGTCTCTACTCTTTAGCTCTCCCAACGTAGATGCGGATTAAATGTGATTTTTGTATTAAAAGATATTTAAGATATACTTGTTCTGTAAATTAAGCTGAATTTATTTTGCAATAATTCTCGAACAGGGTGTATGTTTGTGTATATGCCCATGCCAAATGCACATTCGACCCATAAATAATATATGCGCATGCAAACAATATGCAAAGTATGCACTGTCATATTTACTACTACCAACAAGTGCTTCGCTCCTGAACGGATCTTCTTCAAGATTATGAACTCTGAAATGGTTAGTTGTGATATTACATCTTGGACTTGCAATTTATGTTGATTATGCAAACCGTTGAGTTCATTTGCATTTTACTATTCGTTTTGTTTTATTTATTCATACTGGTACGGTGGTTATAACGGATCACGGCAGATTTATGTATCCAGTTAGTGTTTATAGACTTTAGTATTTAGCATTCAATGTAATGTAATTAAATTACATTTATAAATGTAATTAAATTACTCCCTGCCACATGTTATAGGACAAATTGTTTTGAATGATTACACAAAAAGCCTTTCAACATCCGTGGTCAGAAATTAACTGAACTGTAATTAATGGAATTGAATTGAAGTAAATAGCATTAAACAATTTCAACTGAAATAAGATTTAAATAATAGTCAGGAATACAATAATAAAGATCAAAGAATAAAACATATAGTTATTTGAGTGTTACTTTACATGTAAATGTCCTAGATCGTGTACCTGATACTTTAGTAAAGACTGAGCATATGTTATAACGATCGGTGAGTGTTATTCGAACTTTTTGTATATCTACAATCTTCACGCTAACGTTATTTATAGAATTTAATCTGCTACAAGCGTGAACAGATACAGCGAGCTCAGTTCAGCGACGGCTCTCAAGAAAATAATGAGGTCACGACTCTCGGTGCTTAGCACGGATACGGGGAGACGATCGTTTTATGTTTACACTAGCAGGACTGCTTGTTAAGTGTTTTCAGTTCCAATGCAGTCACAGCCAATGTACTGATGCTTCGTTTACTATTTACTGTTACACTGTTAGACACCATCTTCCAGTGTGACAAGGTATAGATGGTTCTTCCTTGCTGGTTGCGTGATTTGGCTGCTTTCATATGCTTTGGAAGGCAATATGACGCTTTGACTGACCCATTGGTTTAGTGGTTGGTAAATTAGACGGCTGAAACGGGGCACGTGAGGTCAATTCCTACCCAGAATAAATATTTGGTTAATGAACAAAAGTGCTTATAAGTATTAATTATTAAAATACCAGAAAAAGGGGCTGAATTATTAGAGAAGGATATTACTCATTAAGTCCGCCCTTTGTAATCTAACTTTAGGTTAACAATACTGACGAAATAAATAAAAAAAATCGTTAGGCTAGAGAGGGTTTTAGTATTTGAAGCCTGATCAGATGGTATACGGATATCATCAAGAGATTTTTCGATTCCCGACGAAAGATAAGATGGCCATTATGTGTTTGTTTGATGTTATTGGTTCTCGCGGAGCACTGGAACTACCCGGCCTCGTAACTGTTTATTGCTTCGTAAAACATAGCCGCCGCCCTCGTAGGTATTTGTTTCGTGAACATTATATCGCCCATAGACACGCTCCAGTTGTTCGATGGATAGACACTGCGGCTGGCAATGAGCATTGTACCTACATACGTAGGTACGTGCTGAGTTGTATCTTTTTGTATCTCTTTGTCGTGGAGTAACTAGTCGTGGAGGAATCTTGCGCCATGTTGTTCCTGTGTACGTAGCAAAGATGTGGGTTATTCAAACGTTTTTCGCTTGAGGTCCTTTAGTATATTGGGGTTAAGGTTTTAGTTTGTTGTTACTACCGTTTTTTACTTTTTTCACTCCGGAGGCCTGGGTTCGAATCCATGGCGCTTTACTATTAAAATGTGCGTATTTTAAGATTAAATATCACCTGATATAAGGGTGAAAGGAAACATCGTGAAGAAATCTGCATAAATTAGTTTTTAAAACATGTATTGTAAGGCGTGTAAAGTCCGCGAACCCGCACTTGGCTACCGTGGCAGACTATTCTTAGCCTTCTCATTCTGAGAAGAAATCCATATCCCACAGTGGACTTGATTTCAATATTTATAAAAGGGTTAACTTGCTTGAAATTTTTCGACGTTCTATTTAAATCATCGAAATTTTGATTACCTAGAGATATGAGTGCGCGTGTTGATGATTAAGGTGAGACATTAACAGTGGTCATACATTTACATATTATTATCAACCCTTTAATTGTTCCACTGTTAAGCACTAGTCTTCAATTAGAACGAGAAGGGTTAAGAACTCAATATGAAATTTCTAGGTTTCGCCAACTATTCAGAGATTGTGTTTTATAAGAATTATGTACCCTTAGGAATCACTGAGTAAAATCGTACGTAGCTTTGATTGTGAGCTCCAACTAATTTATATCACACTTGTGGCACATACGAGAGTACGTTAACAGATACATGGAGGAGTGTTGAAACTATGTTGTTTATTCTATGCTATATTTTGCTATGGCCGCCGAGTACACCGTTAGCGCTGTACGGAAAATTAATCTTCAAAACTTACTTATTACTGTATAAGCAGGTAATCATTTGTGTCTTTAGTATATTTTTTTGTCTTTAAAATATTTCGTATATATTTCCCATTTAGATTTTCTAGTGATAATAGGTTTTTATGTATTTTATCAGGATTTATAGTAGAAATTTCTAGTGGTGGTTCCGAGTCTGGATCCCATTGGACGTAAATCATAACTGGTAACATGTGGGAGTGTACTACACCCCTTTGCCTATCTCTTCGTGGATAACAGGCGTGGTGTTACGTTTGTATAGGAATATTAACTCGTCGAGGGTGATACTGAAACATTTTCCGCTGGATAAGTTCGACGGGCACTATGTACACCGCCTAGCTGTTTACGACGAGGATGTGAAATCTAATTATTTCTATGAATCCAAAAAAAATAATCAGCTTTGTCTTTAGTACTCCCTCAGCTCGTCGTGGAGCGGAGCACGTCGCGTACACAGACGGCTCGTGGAGAGCCCAACGCATATTATTCAGGCCGGCTATTATACCCCTCGTTACGCGAGATAATTCTCGACGCCCGCCGAATCAATTAACCCCGTCAAGGTGACGTCACACTCTGCTAATCGTTGTCGAACGAGTGCATTCAGAGCCAATCGATTGATAGAACATAATACAGATCTTGAAATTTTTTCTGAGTAATGAAAAAGTATTATTTTAGTTAGAATAAAGTATTATTTAATGGTTTAAGTTAATCTTTCAATCAATAGTTAGTCTACATCTACAGTGTAAAAAGTAACAGTAATTTCACTAAAGTACAATTTAAGCTCTAAGCTACCAGACCAACAGCTTCAGCTATCTCCTTATCAATCTTACATTATTAGTATTAGCGTTAGTAGTTATGCGCATAAAACTTATGTGTTCAGTTCGAAGCGTGAATACGTAACGAATTGTAAAGGTGTAAACATGTTTAGCAGTCGACAATCTAACCGAACGGATAGAGTGTGGCGGCGCCGTAAGGCGAAATACACACGGGCGGCTGATTAGCGCCAGCCTTATTAATATTCCTGATGCGCAATATCCACCCGTGATTTTCCTTTGCACCCCGTAAATGTTATTACTCGGCGCCCGCTTTGAATGCGTTCGTTAAAATATGGTATTCATTGTTTTGTCCGATTGTTTTCGAGGGGCGCTGAGTGCGAATTATGAAGTGTATCTCCGGGGTGATGTATTTTGTTCGATACGAATAAGCAGAATAACGACGAGGTGTTGTCGTTTGCTCGATTTGTATGTGCGGAGTCACTTCGATGTGATGAATTTTGTTCGATGCGGATATGCGGAATAGCTCCGAGTTGATGTTTTATTCGGTGCGATGTGCATAGAGGACTTCGATGACATGTATTTTGTTCGATTTGGCTGTGCTGAGTGGCTTCAATATTGCGCTGTTTGTTTTACATTTTTCCAATCAATAATGTTGTCCTTTCATAGCCGAGTTACGTCTGCTCAGTTTTAGTATAGTAAGTCTTGATAACTGACAAATGAAAAATTTCTATATTGCGTATATAATTGCTAGTATTTTTTTCTGAGCAAAATATTTAAACTTTTAACCAAAGTGCTACCAATATCTGACGTCGACAAAAGGTATTTTTTAAAGTGTTTACAAAGGAAGATCAATTCGGAGACAGAGACATCACGTCTCAGGATGGATGGATGGATTGAATCGTCCCAACACTGCAACGCTAATGTCGCTGCGTGAGGATTACGGGACCCGAGGACTTCCTCTCTACCAGAGCAGTTCTCATGGGGACAACTGCCTCAAGGTGTTGAACAGCCCGCTAGGCGGTGGTGGTAGGCCTGTACTGCTTTCCCGCAACGTCCCGCAATGAATTGTGATTTTATTGAAAAATCAAAGATGTTTATATTTTTTGGAATTTTCTATTCTGAAAGCGTTGCCAGTCCACTGAACCGTGGCACGAGGTTAAGGATGCCAATGGTTCAATACAGTGCGCGGTTGTAAAAAAGAAAAAGAAAAATGTTCGGCGTAAGCGACAATACTTAAACTGACTTTGATTGACCCAAGTTCCAGTGATTAGTGAGTTAGTGGCTTGATTCCCACGCAGGACAATATTTCTGTGATGAGCACATATGTTTGTATGTTTGTTTAGATAAAAAAATGTAAAAAACAAATATCGATATAAATATGTATGTATTTACATAGATTTATACGATACCATAGCATAGTGTCCCTTTAGTCTTACTTTGGGATCAATTAGGCATGCGAGGAGATGTCCAAGAAAAATTATGTATGATTCTTAAACAGGTACAAAAGCAGCTGGCCTATGTGAAGCCGAGACCAAAGCGATCACACTTGATGAATGCAATCAAACTGTGGGGCTCGATTACGGCACAAAGTCAACCCCCGGGGGTAGTGGAGCAAGTTTATTACTCATCTGCGGTTAACGTATAGGTTCAATATCCACGCACACTATTTTACTAATTGTCTTTGTCATTACCAATCACCAGACATAGATTTTGTGTTATTAGCATTGTTTCATCGTCAAGCCAAATGTGTTGTTGCAAATGTCGATAGGCGACAGCGACCGCTTATCAGCAGGTGACCCGTCGGCCTTTTTGCTAGGCTACATATTAAAAAAAGCCAAGTAAAGAGCACGGTTAGCTAAATATCTCTACTGGACCATTTATTGTGGTCTTCATACACGCATGCCGATTTCACTGTTCACCCGAGTCCTCGAGGCATCGGCTAATACCTGATCAATTAGGTCAAGGCAAGGATGTTGGTATCCATTGGCGCCTGCATCTGTATGTACATAAGTAATTATTTTTCTTATACGCATAAAAGTACGCCTTATTGTAGTAAGGGCCTATTTACATCTGAACATGTCAAGACGATATACAATTGACGCGACGGCAGGGCAGGACGGCAACTATAATTGGTTTCGGAAATGTTAAATGAGATGAGGGTAGGTGTCACCGGGAATTTTTTTTTCTCTTGTAGTCCATCCTGGGCACTCCGTTAGGAGACACGTATTGCACGAAGTATTCGGTACACAGGATCTCGAGTCGTTAATTTGTTTTCTCCGGCGCGGGATCGATAGAGGAGACGCGCGTGCCTCGCCGTTTCCATTGTTTAGAGCGATCCGTCAAATTAAAGTTTATTTCTAAACTTTTTTATTAATAGCCATAGGCTTGCAGCTTATTGCAATCTCACTTGACGGAAATCAAGATGCTGCCGACGATGGTATTCAGCACCCTTGCCTCGAAGGTGCCTTTTCATTCCTGTCTCAACTGCTAATATATTTAACGGTTATCTTACAGTTTTATATTCGCACATTGCTTGAGTCACCGATATAGCTCAAAGGATTAGCTCGCTGAAGTGGCAATGGGCTGGGCATATCTGCCGGAGAACCGACAACC